>JANRMT010062835.1:126497-201773 GCA_026402145.1 Polypterus bichir lapradei | reverse complement strand
ACTCCGTAATAAACCTCCCTGTCACTATCTCCTTCTTCCAGGGTCTCGATCAGCATCTGTGGCTTTGTAGGCCCAACTCTGCCGTTAAGATTTCCCTTCATCCCCAAAATGGCAGGGTTAATCAAGCTGATTGAGAATGATTAAGTAATTAAATGAAGTCCCCGCTAGGCTGCCACATATCTCAAGATTGGCACGACTCGTCTGGATCTTGGGCTGACCATCAGCTTCATCACTAACAACTCTTCACATCCCTTTAGTGGATTAAACTTCATGTAAATAAGACCAGGAAGCACATCGTCGTCATGTATTCAACGCCATTCCATAATTACAACTGCCAATGCAAAGCCCATTTATTGTGTGCCAGGCTTCTTCTCCGTAGGTTGAGCGCAGTCCCATTTGAAATCCCGAGTGACAGAGCCCAGTGGGTTCATCTGCAGAAATTCATTGGATTTCTTAAATGTATTAGACGTACGTTTCCTTCTTCCTCATCTCCGTCCTCAGCACATGGAGTCCTCAGAACCTGAAGAACTGCCCTGCAGCAGGTAAGGACAAAAAAACCAAAAAGTGCTTGAGCAGCCTCACCATTGCGGTTTGGGTCTCATCCACGCTTGGTGACAAAGCGAATGTAAAACTTCTGTCCAAAGTCGTCTTGGCTGATGCTCATGCAGTTAACCGCCATATTTGTTAAAGAGACAGCCTGACTTCAAATGGCAAGCTGAAACGTGCGACCTTGAAAGTGACCGAGTGTGTGTTAGACGTTCAAAGGGGACCTGTGTGTCACTTGCCACACGCTCACTCAAGGGTGTCACTCTCAGCTTGCCCGTCCCAAGGCACGTCTGCTAATAAAATGAATTGCATTTTTCATTCCAAACGAAGTTGCATACAACCAACAAAATAAAAGAAATTTTAAACAGAAAACATAACAGGAAGTGCCAATCCCACTGGAGCCCGCCGAGTGTCACAGTGCGGGAGGTGGCTGATGGTTTGGTGGCCCTCGGAGGCCAGCGTGTCGTCTTCACACCAGTTCAGGGGTTTGTTCCGCTCTCACTTTACTACTTTAATGAGGGCAGATGACCAGAATATTTATTGGACTCAAATGAGATTAGGACCCTCTGCCATTTGTTCGATTCCCTATCTGCTGTTTCTGTTTCTAAGTCGCCGTGTCAGATGTGCGTCTGGTGTTTGCTGCACGCAGGACGCTCGACAGCAGCGCTGAAACAGAGGGGACCTGCTCTGCTGTCGTCACATTTGAACAGACGAGGCACCAATGGAGGCGGGCGACTCAAGGATTTGGGGGGCCAGGAGTTGAGGACAAGCCAGGGTTAAAACGTGGCAGAGATACAAACATCGAGAACCTAGAAAGTTGTAGTACACAGCTGAAAAGCCGAAGTGAAGTAAGTAAGCAAAACACGAAATAAAAGGCTTACGGGTTATGAGGAATAAAACGAATCAACTGGGATTATGTGGAGCTGCCCTGAACTTTGATATAACAGAAATGGCAGAAACCTGGATGAATAACAGAGACGGGCCACAGACGCCAAAGATGTGGGGAAGTCACCGTTTCAAGTGCCAATGTGGTGGGCACCGAGACCATAACGTGTGCAGTTTTAAAGGAGGTTTGGCTGAGTGCATACTCAAAAATTAAAACTGTTTTTATTTTTAGTAGGGCAAATATTGAGAAGATGATGAAAAAGCCTAAAAATGTAACCTTAGATAAGCTTTTATGAGTGATGTCAGAGGGGGAGATGCGGGCAGGTTAGATTACCATGAGAAAGGCGCTATATAAATAAAATGTATTATTATTATTATTACCAGGCCGTGTGGTGGAGACCTTCAAATCGTGACTTGATGTTGTTTGTTGGGCTGAATGGCCTGTTCCTGTCACAATTGTTTCAATGTTCTAGTATTTGTGACGCACCATCTGTTATTACAACATCCACTCCAACAGACGTCACATGCACATTCAGCACATTAGTGCTGAATACGCCTCACAGAGAGTAGTTTCTAAATGGACAGAAATCGACTAACAATATAAAAATGCTGTAATGAATATGAAACAATTTAACAAGTTTAAAAGCTGTTAAAAAACTAAAACAATGCATACAGAGTAAAAAATTTTAATACAGAAATCGAACGTGCAGAAATGTAATAAAAACAAATCAATAAAATAAAAACAACATAAACTCAAGTCAGTGTTGGCAGAGCGGAGTCTGACGTGATCAAAGGGAGTTGACAAGAGGGAGTTAGATGCCAGGCAGTCGTTTCACAGTCTTATCGACGTCGCTCAGGGCTTGGCTACCCACATCAGCGAAGACGGCGATTGCCTGCGCAGCACCAAAGGTTTCAGCTACTCCTCACTTTTTGATGTAATGATCCCACTTATTGCAACAAGGACAGTCACTAAATTTCCAAGTGTGACCCGTTAGGGACTTGACATGTAAACGGGCATGTAACCGTAATCATGCTGATTGGCCGATATTAGACGGTCACAGCTTATCATAATTATTGACCGAATATCCAGTGAAGATGTCAAAATGGCCAAAATACGAAAAGTGCAGGCACTTGAAAAGCACACAGACTCATTCTTAAAATCCATCGGTGGATGAAAATCCGCCATCCTGAAGTCATCACGTCTCTGATTCCCAGCAAGCAACAGCAGCCGCAGGGGGCTCTGCTGCCAAGCTCTGAGATGACGATGGCTGCATCTTCCTCGAAAACTGAAAGTGATCAGCAGCTGTGAGGAAATGTGATGAGCAAAATCATGGAAAAGGTCACCAAACTCCACGGAATACAAAGACGTCAATGGGAAGAAGGAACTTGTTGTGATGTGAAACTTTGCTTACAAGTTAATAAATATTTTGTATGTCTTTATTTGTAATTTAGGCAATGCAAATGGAATATTAGTGTCACATTAGTGAGAAGCATTCATGTTTTCCCTCCTCTTAGGACTGAGTCTCTTTGAATTTTACGACAGAGTTGGGGGGACGTGCCTTCAACAAGTTTGGCTGACGTTTCTCTGAAGTCTCTTAGTCAACCCCCTGAGGAAAGCCGGGCTGCCTACCTGGCAAACTTTAGCTCAACAAATGGTTTTTTGGGGGGTGGGCTTCTGGGTGGAAGGTGTGAAGATGTTTTGTCCCCTCATTGGTCTGAAGTGTGGCTGTTTGGGATTGGCTTGTATCAGAAGCCTTTAAGTACCATGACGTCCTATTGGCTCGAGGGGTTGGACAGAAAATCTATAAATTTGCTTGCTTAACCTCACACTGTCTCTCTTACCAAAGTGATGCATGAACTGAAAAGGACAACACAATGGAGAGCACAGCTCACTCGGCAGCCATATTGAGACGGGCATGCGGCCTTTTCTGAAGAACGCTGAGCACAAATGAGGACTTAACTGGAGACAAGTCTGTATGCCACCTGAAACTACACCTCACCATTTTATCAAGTTGTATAGTCGCCAATATTCAAATGTACTTTGCATATTGTTATTATTTATGAATACTAGGGGGCTTTGCTCGCCAACCCCTGTGTTTGGTTTTCTGGATACACACTTTTAAGATTTTTTTTTCCTTTAAATTGTTGCTATTTCATTAGTTTCACTTTTATTTCAGAACTTCCGTAAAAACAATATTTGGAATCTTTGGAGTCCCAATGTTCTGAATCTTGAGGTCAGTGAGACGTGTTTAATGACTTTGTACCCTAATTCAGGATAGCTTTCTCTGTTTGGAATTTCAGCACAGACAAAACGATCTTCAGCATCAGCAGTTAATAATTTTTTTTGTAAAGTAACCAATAAATGCATGTGAGGTAAACTCTGTTTTTGAAATTCTCTGAATTAAACTTCAAAGCCTTACAATATTTATATACTTCTGACATATCACCTGTGTCCATATATTCGAGGTCTATTCGCCTTTTCGTTATTTCTCTGACTAATCATTTCTCTTTGTTTGCGCTAATGTGATCTTTACTTTCTTTTTTTGACCCTGTCGTTTTTTTTTCTGCTTTCATATTCTGTATCTCGCTCTGCTCGTGTTTCGCACCTACGTTTTTTTTGAGTCTTTTGAATTCCAGTCTTCATTATCTCTACCCTGCTCTGCATGTGTTTTTTAACCTCTTTATGATGTTTTACTTTGTTTTCTACTCTTTGTCTTTTATTTCAGACTTTGCTTTATCCTTTTTTTTTTAATGACACCTGATCTGTGGTGATTATTTTCCCTTTTTCGAGTAATAATTTCTGTTTGTTTGCGCTCCTGCGATCTTTACTTTCTTTTTTATACCTTCTAATCTTCCTACTTTCATATTCTTTAACTTTCTCCACATGTGTATTGCGCCAATGTTTTTTTTTTTTTGAGCCTTTCAAATTCCACTGCTTTCATAATCTCTAACCTGCTCTGCATGGGTTTAGCGCCAACGTTTGTGAACGTCGCTATGAAGTTCTACTTTGTCTTTTAATTCTGAGCCCAATTGGACCTGCTTTTTTCAATTCCACTTTCCTTATTTTCTGAATTTGCACCTTGATTATTCTTTTTCCTTTTTGCATTTTGTTCTCTCCAACACTTTTGAGTCTCTTTTTTTCGCGCTGCTCTTCCTTCTTCACTTAGTCATCGACATATTGTCCTTATACGCTTTATACGCGCTGAGAGCCCTGGATCTGTGTCTGCTCAAAGCCTTACACTCACACGACTGAGTGTTTTGCTGCCCGTGGTCTTATTTGATATTTGGTTGTAAGTTCGGCGTGTCTCGCAAGAATCTTATGTTCTACGTCATCGCGAGACGGTCCTGGGTCAATCTCTTGGCACAAAGTCTCATGTTTAAGGTCCCCACGAGACGCTCGGTGGCCATTCTCTTTCATCTCGCAAGTCTTTTAAGTGTCTTCCGTGATCTTAATGTGAACATCACGTCTCGTGTCCCGTCTTTGTCTCCCAGGATTTTTTTTTTTATAATAGAGAGATTATCAATAATACATTATTTAAATTGTAACTTAACTCCTGCTTGTCTTTTACTACACCTAATTGCCTGAGGTCATTCATGTAGAAGGGAAGGTGGGGAGAAGTTATAAAGTACAATACCTGATAAAGAGTGGTGAGTCTGAGAGATTTGAGACGTTCTGACAAAAGCTACTTAATAATATAAAAGGGGACAGGAGAGCAATATATCACTCTACCAAGACAAAACTGAACTGAACCGGTTTTGAGTCGTTAAAATGCTGCTGTGCTTTTTTAAGTGTCCTTGAGGTCTACAGAAAAGTATGCCAACTACGCTGGGCCGATTATAGCTGCCAAATATGTGATCTGAGCTGAGAGGCTGCAGTGCTAGGCGCCGTCTCCACTATGTCCCAAACTACAAAAGACATAAAACGTGGAAAATGGCCACAAACTACCAATACGTCAATCAGATGTACAGCAGGTTAGTGCACTCAGAGCTGTGTGAGAAGGAACTGAAATGTGAGTAAAGGTAAAGAAGGCAGAAATGAATAATAGGAGGTCTGTAAATATAAATACTGAGAATAAGAAGAACCTTGGAGTCGTAGTGGACTTGACACTCTCAACTGGCAGACAATGGACACAAGCCATTAACAAGGCTAACAGACTGTCAGGTTATATAGCGCCTTGACGTGTGGAGTAGAAGTCACAGGAGGTTCTGCTCAGCTTTATAACACACTGGTGAGGCCTCATCTGGAGTCCTGGGTGAAGTTTTGGTCTCCAGGCTACAAAAAAGGACATAACAGCATTAGAGAAGGTCCAGAGAAGAGCAACTAGGCTGATTCAGGGCTACAGGGGACAAGTTATGAACATTAAAAGAGCTGAGCCTTTACAGTGATGAAGAGGAGACCTGAGTGAAGTGTTTAAAATTACAAAGTGAATGAGTCCAGTGGATTGAGACTGTGATTTCAAAATGAGAACACTGGGGGGACACAGCTGGACACTTGTTAAAGCACACAAACATTACAAAGTTTTCTTGACTGAGAGCCACAGACACATAAGCGACCAAGTAGTGCGGCAGACTCAACTTGATTTTATTAAGGATGAATAAAGTGGATGGGACTGGTGACCTGTTTGGGCTGAATGGCCCCTTGTGAAAATGTTTCTAATGTTCACCTGTACGCATCCCAGCCATTTGCTGTTTATTCAAGGCCCAACAGTACTCACCCTGGATTAGCAGTGACAGCGTTTGACGCCCGTATACTGGGAGTGCATTTCAAGGTCTGCGATTTCCCTGTGTGATGATGGTTGTCCATTTTCTTCTGCTCCTTACCTCATACACTTGGACCCCTGGTGAAGCTCTGCTCTCCTCTCTGGCTGCTCATCTCTACATCTGCCGTCTTCTTGTGATCTTTCAGCTCATGGAGCAGCGCTGCTGTATCGATCTCATTCTTCATTAGCTTCACTCTGCAGAAATGAATATGGATATAAACATTCACAAGGGTCTGCCTGGCATGATGGGGTGGCAGTGACGCAGCCCAGATACCAATCCTCTCCCATCACTCCCATGACAGGTACTTTATTATTGCAGAATGGACTCTTTACCGGTTTAGCGTAGTTTCTGATTCTGTGGCTTGTGTGGCATTTGTCTTAGCCAGTCAGACAGAATAAGAGTTGTAAAATGGTAAAATTCAAATGTCAAAGGCACCCTTCAATGGAGTCACAGATGCAAGCCTTACATTCCTAATAAGTGTGAGGCCACAGCTGGACCACTAAAGGGGTTCATCTTCTTTTATTATCTATTAGCCCTTTCGAGTTCAGCTCTATAACCTGTAAATTGTAATTTCCCCTTGGGGGCAAATGAAGTCTGGCCTGGTCTAGTCTGGTCTGGTTTAGTCTGATCTGGTTTAGTCTGGTCTAATCTAATCTAATCTAGTCAAGCGTTTTGGCCAGAAGGCCTCAGTTTTGTCGTATGGCTTGTCTAGATTTCAGCCCGTTCATTTACGCAATTCTTTAATAAATTCCTTTTAAAGTTACTTTGCAGCTTCTCTTCTAAGTGACTCCAAGTGATTTCTGAGCCCCCTTCTTTAGCATCCACACTTACAGCTGGCACCATGGCCTACTCAGGCAGCTTTGGGCACAGCATTGGCAAGCACCCTGGGTGGCACGTCAGTCCATCACAGGGCAGGCCCACTCACACACAAGCTGAAATTCCCACTTAGCGTGGATTGACCACTTTTACGGAATCTAAAGTGTGGCCAGAGGTTAAAGGAATCAGCTGCCTGCTTTCTGTGAGCCCAGTCACAGAAAGACAATTTGGAAGGGCAGGCATTCAACTGAAACCCTGACCCTAAATGTAAGGGTCAACCATAAAGCTAAAATGAATGCGTTTTTAAGAAGACTGACACGAGTGCGTTCATTGGTTAATAAGACCTAAGGAGCCGTGTGGTTAAGAGAAGCCAAACTAGAAATTCAGAGGAGAGGATCGGGTTGAATGGCCTCCTCTTGTTAAACGTTCTCTAAGGTTCAGATGCCAGCAGACGTTAAGAAGTAAAAAATTCAGGTATCACCTTGGGCTCTGACCTAAACTTTAAGTTTAACATTAACCAGATTACCAGGACTGCATTTTTCCCTTTAAGGAACATGGCAGACCTTAGATGTCTTATTACACTGCAAGACGTTGAGAAGATCATTTACACTTTTGCTTTTAGTCCATTAGGTTACCGCAACTCACTTTATTAACAGGACCACCAAAGAAAGACGTCAAGCAGTGGCAATGAGTTCAGAATGCAGCAGCAAGAATCCTAACTAGAAGAAAAAAATCTGAGCTCATCACACCAGTCATAGCGTCGTGACACTGGTGACCAGTGGCCTTCAGAATTGACTTGAAAATCCTGCTAAGCTAATCTGCTCCTTCCTACACTTGGGAGTGTCTGCTCCCTCCATTCCAATCTGCAGTCTACTAATGGTGGTCTGCTTGTTCAGAGAGCTGAGGTGGTCGTCTGCTGCTATACACCAAATGTGTGGAACACTTCACCAATAGAGATATGCCAGCCTAACACGGTGGATGACCACTTTAGAAATCCCCTGAGGACTCATCCTTGTTGTAACTTGGACTCTTAATGAACTAGATATGAACATATTCTTCAATCGTTACTAATCTCTGCTTTCTTTTCCAGGCACGGCCACCACCTGATCAAAGTCCTGTGCAGGCGCCTGTGATGCTGGAATGAAAGCGAATTCCTCGAACTTTCCACGAGGCCCACTGAATCAAATCCTCTACGATGAATTCAAGAAGTTAAACAATGGGGGCCAACTTAGAACGTTAATGGGAGGTGGAAGGTCCAGTGGGACGGCTGGTCTTTTGGCCTTTTGGGGTTTTTTCAGAGTTTTATCTTCTTTTTTTCTAACCTCCCAGCCCTCGGATTCATCTTTAGAGACTTAAAAAACCAAATCTACACACAAGGACTCCACTTCTCTATTAATTCTACGTCTGTCTTATATAGAAGTGGGTACTATTTTCTTGAATTTTATTTATTCATTATTATTCTTAGCTAATTTGAATTTGATTTTCTCTGTAACTATTTTTTGAATTCTTTCTAAGAGCACATTGAGCCTCATCTCTTGTATGGAAAGGTTCTGTAGAATTGAATGTCGTTGTTGCTGACGTCAGCTGGTGTTCTTATTTTAGCAGTTAAAGTCAAACAAACGGAGCGATTGAAAGGAATTGAACAACAGAGCTCAGTCACTGAAGGATGGAAGAAGCCCCCTGGTGTGCCCGCCTTGGACTCTTATGACGATGGCCATGTGATCCTAAAAGACCCCACTGAAAGGTCCCAAGAGAGTTTCTAGCAGCATCTCCTTTCTTTTATCATTTTCTTGTCTTGGTATCTCCACTGTGATTAAATTGGTTCAAATACGACTGCAGTTCTCAGTGGGGAGCATGCGCCCCCTGCTGGACTGGCTAAAGCCTAAGATGAGGACCCTGGGTTAGTGGCTTTGGCATTTTCCACACCTGCTGTTTGCACAGGATTTTACAGTTGTGTGCTTTATAAAGACGGTGAGCTCAGGTATGGGCTGACATCTCAGCCAGGATGGATGGTGCTCCCAGTACCCAGTCAGGAGATCAATATGATGAATGGAGAGTGCTCCCCTGATACATGGATAGACGGCATCATCCTACTGGGAATTTGACCCCCCCCCCCCCTAGACTTGCATGGGAGTTGGAGATCCAACAGGCAACCCAGTCACACGGAGGTCCCACCTGACCCGGAAATGCTGTTTGGATGTCATACTGTGGTAGTCGAAGTACTTCTAGTCCACTTCAGCCTGGCGAGTTGGACTTTGGAGAGGAGCAGAACACATTGCCCTGGTTAAGTGGAAGAGAGGGGGACATGGAGGAACGTCTACTGTGAGTCTCTAGAGCCGTCAGCATCTCCTGCAGTATTGGAATTGTATTTTAAGGTCCCATGTGTAACCAAAAGGCTCGCGTGGACTACAGTCACAGGTCTGGAGCAGTTGTGGGTGCAGGATTCTCCTAACGTCACACGTGGAGTTCAGGATCCCACCTCCCCAAAGGTTTTCCTCACCTGCTCACGCCAGTCCCGTCTGAACCAGGGGTGCTGAAGGATCTCATCAAGAGTTGGCCGATCCTCTGGTGATATGGAAAGGCACCACCACAGGAGGCGCTGCAGTTCTGCCACGAGACAGAATCACAACTGTTAGCATTCATTCTTACCATTACAGGTGATCACAGCCGGCAGGGTGGCTTGCCTTTGGACACTGTATTGAAGATATGGAGGTTCCCCTCTACCAGACAATCTTCAGGGTTTCGAAATGGCCGCCCCCCAAACACCATGAAGTACAACATGAGTCCGAGGGCCCACACATTACTTGGCATCGCCTCAATCTCCCTGCTTTCCAGGTACTCTGGAGGAGAATGGACGCGTGTACCTAGACAGAGAAGCACGTTTTAGTATCACGAGACTCGCAGAGAGCGACACTACGACATTGTGACAACTCACCAATCCGTCCATTAATGGCGGCTTCCGCGAGCAGAGCACCACAGCCAAAGTCAATCAGTTTTACCTCCTGAGTATCAATTTGCACAAGGAAGTTGTTCAGTTTCAGGTCTCCATGAAAGACCCCATGGCTGTGACACTGCTGGACAGCCTGCACCATCTGCCTGAAAATGCCTTTAGCCACCAGTTCGTCAAGAATGCCACCAAACTGATAGAGGAAGTCAAGCAAGTTGATGCAGGGTGTGGGCCTCTCCAAGACGAGAAGAAAATCTGACGGTGTCTCGTACCACTCCAGTAATCTTATGACTCTGGGGGAGACTGGTGGGCTGCTCATCCTCTTTAATAAGGTGACTTCCACTGGCTCACATGTCTGCAGGGACAGAGGGGGACATCAAGATAGGCAAGCAGGCGGGTAACACACTTCTCCTGGTCAAGCCCAACAAATGAAGACTGATGGCTGCTGGTGCTTTGTGGGGATTTGAACTTGAGAGGAAATCCAACTTTATACACTGGTGCTGCAATGAGCACACTAGGTGGTCACAAAGATGAAGAACGGGACTTAAAGACAGGCTCATACATCTAAAAAATAAGTTTGGGGCATGAAGCCAAAGCGGCATCTCAAAGAGCATATAGAGAAAGGGTGGAGAAACGCAGCCGGATCAAATGATGGCCAAGGAATGAAGTCATTCGCAGTCAGGAATCTACCAGGAGTGCTCGTTGACAGCAACTGTGCTGAAACCTCAACAGCTGTGGCATCATACGTGGCAAACCCCTGGTCATCCGGCCTAGCAGTAGCCCAGAATGGTGGCATTCATAATTAAAACAAACCGGCACCACGTTTTCAAAATAAATCTTCAAAAATGAGAAAAATTGGAAAAAATGATCTTTCCACCACATTTCTTATTGCTGTAAAAGCTTCAAGACGATATTACGGTTACTTTTAGTGACCAAGGAAAAGACTGTAAAGACATCGAAGCAGTCCAGAGGTGATTCAAACAATTTGGACAAAAACTGACCATTCGGTCCAACAAGCCTGCCAATCCTATGTGCCAAAATGACATCAAGTTGAGCTTAGCTCATCAAGTCCACCGCAGTGCCTGGACGTTCATTCCATGTGTCTGTGGTTTTAATTTTGTAACATCTGTCGCCCTTAACAAGTTTCCATCTGCGGCCCCGTCTTCTTGTTAAAGTCACAGTTGGCGTCCACTGCACGAGGTCCGCTCCTAATCTCCATTTGGCTCTGCTCCTTCACTTCCTAAATCAGCCTCGTTGCTCTTCTCTGGACTTTCTCTCGTGCTGCTCTGTCAGAAAAGCCAAAACTCCACTCATCTGAAGTGATTGATAAATGAGAGTTTGCCTCCTTGCTCACCGACTATCGCAATGGCTTCCCATCAGTGCTCTTTTCATGTCATTAACTTGTCCTGCCCTCAGACTCCTTTTCTGGATGAAGCCCACCACATTTCTGCTTTGTTTGATGGCGCTGACGTTCTGCTTTCATTGTAATTTGTGTTAAAAATTTCAGTCAGTGCTACAAGACGAGCTTCGTGATCTTTATTCTTCAATTTTTGGCTTGTGTGGGTGTTTTTGGGCTCCTCTCAGATTAAACAGCCTGCATGTACCCCCCTCAGAGACCATGAACATTGGCATAGCCATCGTGGTGGGGTGTCATTTGGGTTTGAATCCCCCAACATATGTTCTTGGAGAGCTTCAAATGATCGATCCTGGCTGCAATTACAATTCCTATACTTTCTTAGAAACGATTCCTGGCTCTGCCTCTGCTCCAGCATACTGGGAGGGCATCATATGCCCCCATTCAGGTTGTCCTTCTATGCTTTGTGGTCTCACGCCCCACCATCCAAAATGACTTCTTTTGGTCTACTCAGCACACTGGAAGACTGCAGCATCCCTGGAGGTTGTACTGACGTGGCCCTCCAATGAATGACTTGTTATAAAGTCAAAAATAAGCTGATTTGCAAATTTCAATACAAAAAAACAAAAACCCAAAACCAAGAAGAAACACAAGAATTCCTTAAGTCAATAAGAAACACAAACCATCACTGCAAAAGCTTTCTGTTGGACAACAAGAGCTCTTCAAACTGTGGCGACAATGACATCTCAAAGCACAACTTTCAGTGCCACATAGCAGTAACTGGGATGGAGAGGCCACCCAAAATGGTGGCACCCACAACAGATGAAATGGTAGCACACTAAGATCCGAGATATTTTCAGATATTTAAAACTGACATCAAATGAATAAAATCAAAGATGGAATTCCATTTATTCCAAAAACCCCAAACAAACAAAAAAAGAAAGGAAATGAAATGGAATAAACAGAATAAATATTCAAAGCTTTTGCCAGCAGATACATGCGTTGGCCTGCTAGTCTCCTCCACAGTCTGAATGTGGCAGAGCCAACAACAAGACAGCAGTGCCAATGAGGCACCCTGCTCTCGGTGGGAAGGAGCCCCAGTAGCTTTCTTGATGCACTTCTGGTGAACACGTCTTTCACTGAAAGACCTCAGTAGTAGAGATGGCCTTCAAATGAGGAAGGAGAAGATTCCCTCGTGTGTCAATCAAAGCTGGGCTTCCAAAATGGAGGAGAACTGCTGTAAGGTGGAGCTGCTAGGCCTAATAATGATGGCGTTCAACTCAGAACATTTTAAAATATGACACCTGAGGTGGCCTCTCTCATCATCTTGTGCTCAGACAATTAGTAAATGGCTTCACCGCAGAGGGTGACATTGTTACTTGGTACAGCAGACTTCCATTGAGTTTTCCTTGTAAGGCACCACACTTAGCTTGGGTGAACAAACTGCACAAATGAGTAAAGCAGCTGTGACACAGTAAAGGGATGCCATTATATGCCTACCAGTTCCAGCCAGTCCTCCACCTTTTCCTTTCCATAAATTTTGATGGCCACCTGCATGACAGAGAAAGAGAGAAACAAAAGAGCAATTCATGTTACTGTTTCAGTGTGGTGGCTGAGGGACCGGACTGCGGACATCAAGGACTTCATTTCACTGCTCTGAAGATGGCTGGACTTCAGTGGTAAAGAATTTGGTTTTTAGGGTCCTTATTGTCACAAGTGCAGAGTAAATCCCTGAAACACGTGTGCCGTGTCCATAGTGAGCACTTTGGACTGCGTGTTTAGTAGTTAGTAGTAGTAGCTGAGTGATATTAAAAAGGTGAGTTTACAAGGGGATATTACAGTCATGGGGGGAACTTTAAGTATCCAAAAACTAACTGGGATAACCTTGGAGATGGCGGAGCACAAGAGTAGCAGTTTTTAGAAGCAATCAGCGACTGTTTTTAACACAGCATGTTAAAGCACCAACACGGGGTGAGGCCTGTCTGGATTTAGTATTCTGTAATAATCAGGATAGTATTGAGGGTGTCGAGGTGATTGGACCACTAGGGTCATGTGACCATAATATCATACAGCTCACAGTGTTTTGAAAGAGTGAAGACATAAGGACTAAAATTGTTAAGCTGATCTTTGGTAGGGCAAAGTCTAAGGAGGATGGACTGGGATGAGCTATTAAGTGTGGAGACAGTCGAGGAGCAGAGGAACGGGTTTAAAAATGTGTTAAATGTAATGAAGGACAGATACAAAGTAAAAAACAGACGACTACGGTGTATAAGACGAATAACTGCAAAGTGAGTCAGAGGGTGTATGAGAACATGAGGGCAACCATTAAAAAGGATATCAGGGAGGCTAAATGACAGTTGGAGAGGAATAACAGATAAGGAGAACGACGACCTGAAGAGATTCTTTAAATAGTAAAGGAACAGTCAAGGAGGAGGTGAAGTGCATCAGAAATATTAAAAGGGGAATTAAACGATACAGACAGTGAAATAGCAGACGCCCTAAACTCACATTTCCCTGAGGTCTTCACGTGTGAGCAAGTGGATCACCTCAGAGCAGTAACAGGGACTACTAAGGAGGTACTGAGGGGTTTGGAAAATGTAGAGAGAGAAGAGCTGTGATGATTAAATAAGATGAAATCAAACAAATCACCAGGAGCAGATAATATTTGCCACAGAGTTCTTAAGGAAGCTAGCGAGTGCAGATAAGGACCCTTGACACGTATTTTTAGGAAGTCACTGCGCACTGGAGAGATTCCAAAGGACTGGAAAATGGCAAATATTACTCTGTTATATAAAAAGGGTGAGCAGGCAGATCCAGATAACTACAGGCCAGTAAGCTTAAAGTGCATCACAAGAAAATTAATGAAAGGAATTCTTAAGGAGAAGATTGAGCAACAATTGGCAAGGACAGGAGTTTTGCTGATCAGTCGGCATGGGGTCAGAAGAGGGAGGTCGTGCTTTACTAACAGGATGGAATTCTATGAGGTGGCAACAAAAGGATACGAGAATAGTGGAGCAGATGAGATTATTTATCTGGACTTTCAGAAAGCAGTTGATAAGGTGCCACATGAGAGAGTGGGCATCAAAATAAAAGAAGTGACAGTCCAGGGTGTGGTGTGTAGACGGGTGCAGAATTGGCTCAGACACAGGAAAGGTGATGGTGTGAGGAACCTCATCAGAATTGGCCGATGTTAAGAGTGGTGACCAGCAGGGGGCAGTGCAGGGCCGCTGCTGTTTTTAATAAATAAATGATTTAGATAGGAATAGAAGGAACAAGCTGGTTAAGTTTGCAGAAGACACCAAGATAGGTGGATTAGCAGATAATTTGGAATCCGTTATGTCATCACAGAAGGACTTGGACAGCAGACAGGCTTGTGGATGATGAAGTTTAATGTCAGTAAATGTAAAGAATTACATATAGGATGTCAAAATGTGAGGTTTGAATACACAAAGGGGGGTCTGACAATCGAGAGTACAAGATGGACAGCCTGACCTGAGGTCAAAGGTCAAATCACACTACTAGGCTTTTTCATTTACGTGATGCTGGTCTGGCGTAGTAATTGAGTTTGAAAGCGCTGAGGAGCATCCCGCTGAAATCCCATGGGAGGAGCTGGTCGGAAGCCACAAATGGAAGAAGTCCAAATATTCAATGGAGCCGAGGAGCAAGTCGTGTCCAAGGACTCGTTTTGAATGACACCTTTAACAAAAGGCACCTAGAGAAGGCGCTATACAGGCCGAGCTAAGGGACATTACAGAATCATCGATAAAGTGCAGGAAAATGAAAATATTTCAAATACGAGGACACAGATTGCAGGGGGAGTCCAGCAAGATTAGTGCTAAATGAAAATGGCAAATATCAGAATATTTTGATGAAAATGAAACACTACAAGGAAGGAAACCAGAAATGGAAAGAGCAGGGCCGATCAAGTTAAAAGGTTCATGGCGTAGTAATGGCAGTAAAATGTCTGCTCATTAATATGGAGAAGGCAGGAGGGCCACAAGTCAGGATTTGGGGGCGGACAGAGAAGACGTCTCACATGATTCTAGAGGTCCAAGTCTACGGGTCATTTTTTGTCTACGTTTGATTTTATTTCATCTGCCTTTCTTCACGTCACGTTCTTAATGTTCTCCAGTTGTGTCTTCTTTTTTATGCCGCACGTTGTTCTGCATGGATGTTGTAATTCCAGGCTTTACTTCAAGGCCGTGCTGTTTGTGTAAATGACATTCAGGGCTGGTCTTGCTATACGTGACATTGTTATGCAGACATTCAAGACTGATGTGACACAAAAGGGATGTCCAAGGCTTTTACAGGAAAAGGACATTTGGCATCTGGGCCTGTTTGACTACATCTGTCCTTTGCATTCCAGTAAGGAAGGTGAATTGGTGGTCTTCGTCACCCTTCAAGCAGCGCTGTATTTACTGTCTTCAGCTTACAATTCTGATGTTGAAATTGCGACTGACATCAAACGCATTTTGTGTAACAGGACCTCGCCTTTCAGTCAGCCATGCTGTCATGAACTTTTCAGAGCCAGCCTTCTCGGATGAGCCCTGAGGATGTCTTCTCCTAACCCAGAATGAGCCGCAGTAGGCCAAAGTAATAAACACTAGCCTTTATTATGATAAAACCCACAAGAGAGAGGTGAATACAAAAAACCAAGCAAATCACGTAAGTAAAAGACGGATGACCAACCCCTCTGGCCTCTCTGAGCCCCCCAGATCCATGACTTGTATTAATAAAACACTGTTCACTGTTCTTCTCATCTATCACCTCCTCCTCTATGACCCTCTGCTCCTTCTTCCTGCCGCCAGCCGAACTCGTGTCCTAACCACCCTGTGGAGTCCAAGCCCACCAGTTAATGGACTTGCAGGGGCATTTGGGCCCCAGTCTGTGCGCCCTCTGCTGGCTGCAGGTACGTCTAGGAAGTTCTTCGTAACGCACAGCAGAGGTCCACAGTACTGGAGAGGACCACCTTACTGACCCTCCTTCGAAGGTACTCGTTGCTCACCATTGTCTTTCTCCCCCTTCTTTCTCAGTGGGGTGCGGCCTTTTGTACGTTAGTCAATGACTTTCAGACATTGCTCTTAAATTTTCGGACCAAGTCGTTTGTTGAGGGTCAGAAACTGGGAAAATGAAAACCCAGGGCCTTCTGGGGCATCGGTATTGGAGGTCAGGGGGCGAAACAAACCCTCATCACTCTGATGGCTTCACCTACACAGACAACTGCATGATACCCTGGGCTGCCAAGAAAGAGGAGGTGCCACAGGTAGTGCCATGTTTGAAGTGTAGAATGCCCATCTGGCCCACTGCTCTGACATTGACTGCCCACCTCTTCTTATTCTGACACCTCGTTCTTTGCAATGTCCACTGTGGTGCCCATCATAAGCCCCGTACTACGTAACTCAGCTCATTTCACTTTGGGACCTGCACAACAGTCCAGTGGCCCCCCAGTGCTGGTGCCCAAGATGGCCTCTCTAACTTTCTATCCAGGCAGGCGGTCTCCTTACCGGCAACTTGTCGACATTTCGGAATCCTTCATAAACGGCTGCAAAGCCGCCCTCCTCCAGCAGACACAGCTGCGTGTAACACTGGGAGAAAGTGCGGAAGTCTGCAAAAAGAGCAAATCAGATGGCAGAGAAAAGCCCAGCGGACAACTGGCATCTTAGTCTTGTCTGGGAAGCTCACCTCCTTTCACAATGGATTTGGGCGCATGGTGCCACCACACTCTTCCTCTGTCCTCTTCTTCTGAAGGGGACCTGCTTGTTGGGGTATGGTTGCTGTAATCTGCGCACTGCATTGTCACCAAGGCCCTCTTACTCGTCTTTTCATTCATTTCCTCAGTCTGCTGCACTTTCTGCTGTTCTAAGAAATGCAAGAAAAGTCAAATATGGAGAAAGTCCAAGGGTGAGGCGACAGCAGTGACTGGCATTTAATCGCAAATTCAGAAAACTAAGTAGCTGGCTGTCAGAGCATGTCAAAGTAGTGGAGGACAGTAGGAAAGGGGAGCCCACCAGATAGTCAAGTCAACTTAGAGGGTCTCACTGGACCACCTTCCAGGCTTCACTTGGCATTCCAACAGGGAAGAATATGAGAAAGGCAAGCCTCATGGACTCGACAGAAAGCACAGAATGTCCATGCGAAAGACCGCTGTGTGGCACACGAGGCCTCCACCTGCCAGATTAAAGACGTCACTTTCCATTTTCCAAAGTGCGGGACACAAAGAGCAGGATGAATATATGGCAGACGGTCAACACGTTCAGCCCAAGAGAAAATGCCCTGGATGAGGCAACTGGCATATCTGCCAATCAAAAGCAGCGATATGCAAGAAGACCCCCAAAGCCCGGCCTCTCCGTTTGCCCTGATCTGGGATGAGAACCTCCCTCTGCCCCAGGAACTTTAATAAATGACAGGCTGCCCCCTAGTGGCTTCTCAAAGTCCATAGGCAGGAGGACTCCGGCTGACAGCAAATACAAATGAGCACATTAAATCCAAGCAACTTGTCTTTCAACTGATGCTCAATTTCTGTTCCTCTAACAACTTCTAGTTATGGACGAGACAAACTGGTTCTGATGCTGATGACTATGTAGCCATGTGGCCATCACTCAAGCGGAGTTGAATCACTTTCCATTACATGTAACTGGTGGTGTGTCCAGCTGGCCACTGAGATGAGGAGGAGGAGGGCCACGCCGTGCCACACCCACCACACTTGCAGGGCTGGATGCAGATTAGCCTCTATGGTAATTCTTGGTGTCTTTCTGACACGTCCCACCTGTGCCGTCTTGGGCAGTACAGCTGCTGCCAGGTGGTTCTGCACAATCAGCACTTAGTGGTGGGTTTACCAACTCCATTGGGCACCGAATCATCATGAAAAAGTGTAAGAGGCTTGTTTAGGCGTGACATCTACACACGGGACACACCTGTGGTTCAGTTCAGGAAGACCCCCCTGTACGACTCAGTGGTGTGGCTCTGCTGAAGAGATCAGGATTCCATTGGGCCAGTAGAAATGAACTGTAGGTGGCGTCACTCCAATCTAAACGTGCATTAATATATTTATGGCTATTAATTTAGAGGCTGCTAAGCCAGGCAAGTCCACCAGCCCTCTTCACTTAATTAATGGAAAAAGTAAAATCAATATATCTGTCTATATATATATATATCTATATACAGTATATACATATCTGTCTATTATGCAAAAAAATCTCGGGTCGAGACGTAATCATCTCGGAGAGACACTTTGAAGTCCCGTGAGACAAACAAGTGAGACAAAAGGACCTCCGCTGTGCAGGCTTTTAAATGATCGACGCGCAGCTCGACAAGCAGAACACGCGGCTCGCCAGCAGCAGCAAGCCAGCAGCTGATCTGATGGCATCTCCTTAGCATGCGTTCAGCCCCCCCGACCCCATTCACAACGTGAGCGGCAGAGATGCCAGGTGGTGAGCATGAAGTGCACCCCTGGAGAGAGGGGTTGGGGTATGGGCGAGTGAAATGAGTAGGGGGCAAGTCCAATAGTATATATCTATATACTTTATATGTATATACACACACACACATACTCTACGTATATGAAGACAAATATGAAAGTCCCCAAAGTCTTGTAGTCCACCAGACCTACTCCACGTTTCTTTATATCAAGTCAGCCCCAAGTCGAGTTCTGCAGGTCCAGTGTCTCAGTTTCCAAAGGTGTCCCTGTCATTCTAATTTTAAACGTGTCCTCTCTTGATCTTCATTTGCTGAACACCTCTTAAGCCCTAAGCGGCCCGCTACTGGGCCAATGAGGGTTCAAAAATTGTTTGAAAACGCCTTTCGTCGCATCATGCAGATGAAGTACGCCACACACAGGCACACACAATGCTTCGTTTCGTGTCTACTACGCACTCATAGTGACCACACTGTCACAGGAGGCACAGCTGACATTTAATCTGACATGAAATCACACGTGTAGCACATCATACAATGTCATCAAAAAGTGAAAAGCAGCCCAGAAATTATTCTGTACAAGGAATGCCCAAGGGTTACACGCACCAATCAAAAGGCCTCGAGCAGTAGATTTCAACCAATGCCTCAAACCCCAACTTCGACTGAACACACGGCTAAAAACCGGAAAACCGTCACACCTCGTTCACGTGCTCTCACATGTAACACCACAAAGCAACAGCAAAAATATACAAGTAACAAATCAACTCTTACAGGAGGTTCTCCTGAGCAAGCGAGCCATCAGAGCCCTGAATCTCTGACGTGGGAGTCTTGGGAAAAGCAACATCATCCATACACACAGCTGCCATTACAGGCTTCTTGCTGAGTGGCTCACACCATCGGACAGCTGAGACTGTGACGTTTCCAAAGGCACCAAACACGGCGATGTTTGAACAATCGGCACAACGGCTCACTGGGCTCGAAGTCCGAGACATCAAAATTTAGAGGGGCCTCTGCTGAATAAGAGTAGCCCAAGTTCATTCTGGTCTGGGGGCTCTGGCTCAGTGGGTTGTGCCATCGCAAGCTTTCTGCCATTTTATAGCCGAGATGGAGACGTTCCCAACGATATGCAATATGCTCACGTTTGAAATAAGGGTAGTGCCAATGATGAGAGAAATAAACACAAATGTGAGATTTCATCAGTTTTTGTGTATGTGTGGATATGAGAGAAATCCATCCATCCATCATCCAACCCGCTATATCCTAACTACAGGGTTACGGGGGTCTGCTGGAGCCAATCCCAGCCAACACAGGGCACAAGGCAGGAACCAAACCCCGGGCAGGGCGCCAGCCCACCGCAGATGAGAGAAATTCTTTATATTTGATATTATTTCATATAAATGTTATATTCTTTATATTTTGGGCATAAGTCCAAGACTGCTGTATTATCAGACATCCTATACTATGTGATACAGGAGATTCAAATCTTTTACCAAAAAGCCTGTTTTTAGCACAGCAAAATAATTTAAAAAATAACAAGAGAACTAGAATGTGTTTGAAGCCTCGTAACAGCGGTTATTGAATTTCTTGCATTTACTTTTGATTGCTTCCTGGATACGGCTTTATAGTTTGATCACAGCATTACAAATACTGTAATGGCACATCTTATATATAAGCGTCTACATGTGGAAGTCTGTCTGTCTGTCTGTCTGTCTGTCTGGTCCAGAAGCGAGAGGCGGAGTCAGAGTAAGAGCTCCGCCTCTGAGGAAACAGAAACTCGCTTAGCCGCTAATAACACAAGCGTGGCGAGCAAATCAGAAGAAAGACAAAGTCGCTCAGCCGCTAACGTCGGTAAAACGGTAGACCTTTGACTTTTCCTCCCGCTGCTAATGCACAAGCGAGGCGACCACGTCGGCAAAACGATCCTCCTAGGAGAGAGAGACGCCCAGAGGAGTTCCTTTCAATTATGTGACATCTCAACATATCAGTATATTTTTATCAGCTTGAGTTTAAGACACCTGCTTTTATTTTGACATTAACTTCATTAGGGTGACATTCAGTAAACTAGAGGTTTCTACTGTATTTTTATTTTGACAGCAAAGATTCCAGATGATGTCACTGGTGGAGGACTGCTCTGCGATTGGCTTCTCCAGTTTATACTTTTGAAAAATACTAACGCCGCTGACAGTGACATCAGCCAGGGCTGAGTCCCCCAAGTATGAGCTGGCATTGCATCACCAGTGGCAGGGGCGTCTCTATAAATGGCAAGCATGTAAAGTTGCATGCTTTTCCAACAAGTGCAACAAAAGGCGAGCGGTCATTTTAAGGATACCGAGGAACCTGAAAGAGCCATGAAAGGAGCAGAGAAGCCATCCATTGTGCAAATAAAAAGGTGAGACGCCCAACAAGATTTAGAGCTCATCAAAAAGAGAGCCGAACATCAAGAGCAGGAGCCTCAGCACAAACAAGAGGAACGCAGAGGGCACTTTAGGTAGCACCTGTAGACCCCAATTAAAGCACAGGGACTGGTGGGGCAAACTAGCAAGCATTACAATGAAAAGAACAGATAAGGGTGTCAGGTAAAATAATATAAAATTGGCCAAAAATACAATTAAAAAATAGAATACTGGCCAGGCCTTCCCATAATGATTTGCTTGATTTCACGCCATCTGTCCTTCCTCCTAATCCGCTGTGATCTGCAGACGTATCCTGCTGGTCATTTCTAGTCCTCACCCGGGCCCAGCACTGCCCCTTCTGGACGCCACCTCGTCCTGCTCAAAGATGGTGGCAGGCATTACTAGCCATCCAGACCTTTGGCTCATTTACATCGCATAACATTTTGTTCAGTTTAGGGAGAGGACCTTAAGTTAGTCCAGGACTTTTGGGCTCTTGGCTTATTTGGACTTCTCCTCTCAGACATTTGCTTGTCTCATTGACTGCTGGTTTCCTGATCTCTCTTGGCTCCTTTTCTCCTGAGCTTTGTCTTATCATTGTGGCCATTTTTACTCTTTAATAATAATATTATTGTACACAATGTCCAGGGACTTTACTGACCACCCACATAAAAAACTACAAATAAATAAAAATGAAGCCACCAACAATGCAACGTGCAAGCCGAAGTCGGGGACACTCGTCACAAGACTGCATTTTTCAGTTATTTTACTTTTGAAGAGTCACCTAATTTATTTCTTTCTTTTTTCTTTTTAACAAAATGAGACTATGTAAGGGATGGATGCCATTTGGTCAACAGTTAGTGCCACCATTAGAGGGGACAAGCAGGTGTGCTAGTGACTGGCCAAGCCACATAAGGTGGACGACGGACTCTGGGCAGACGTACGCCTGGTGCACTGCTGCTGTCCTTTCCTTTTTGCTGGCCAGATGGTTGATGGCACTCCTAAATGGACTTCTGACCAGTAGAAAAACACTTACTGGCCAGTTAGGAGAAAGAAATTGATTACATTTTCATTCAGTTGCTAAAAGAAAACACTTATTTCCATACTGACGAGGAAATCCGCACAAGTGAGACGTGTGCTGTCACCCTGCAGCAGAGAATCGTCACATGTAGGTGACATGGTCATAGAAGGCCAAAAGCAAGCATACAGATCAGAAGTGGCTTATCTCAGAGCTACAAATGGAGCCCAACATTGAGCAGTTAAGGAAGTAAAAAAAGACATTTCTGAAGATCGGAGCCCTAGTCACACTGAGAAGGAAAACAGAAAAGCCAGTCGGCCATCAGGTGCAAAAGACACAGGCCTATGCCACCTCGACACAAGTCCCAGAGCTGTCCGTGCTTTTGGTGTGTTGTGCTCCCGGTAAATGGTTTGGGTTCCTGTGGCCTCACATGTGACAATTCTCTGCTGCAGCGTCAGAAGACACATCTCTGTCTTCCTAATTGCACAAAAGTCAATTTGAAAAGGCAGAGGAGCAGACAAGGAGAAGAGGAGCGTAAATACACAGAAGAGCAATAACTGAGCACGGAGTGACAAATGTGCTACAAGGATTAAAAAGGCAAAAAAACAAACAAAACAAATAAACTACAGGAATCTGACAAGAGTCACCAATGAAGGCAGTGGTGGATAACACAGTCGGTTTAAGGTCTTTAGCCATTTTTGTATAATTAACTTAGAAAGAGTGTGTGCTGACCCTGGTCCATACATTCCTGCTAACTTCAAATATGTCACAAGAAACAATTAGAAGAGAAGATGAAGGAGAAGCCTCATGGGAGGTGGTTACAGATACAAGAAAATGTTACAAAATGTCACCATCACCTCCTGGAGGCGCAGAAGAAGCAAAGCGACAGCAGCAGTGGTGGCAGCAGCAGCAGTACAAGTGTCCAAAACACAAGCCGGCCTGGGCCTTTAGCAAACGCTCGGCCTGAAGAACCGACCCAGGGCAGAAGTCACAAAGACTCAAATGAGGCTGGATAATCGAGCAAATGTGCGCCATCTGACCGCTGGGAAGCTCAATTCAACAATAATTTCCTCTGTTGAGGGTGAAGGTTTTCAGGTTTTTAAAGACGTCATTAAAAAATATGTATTCCTTTTTAAATAATTATAGATTAAGCATGACATTAGAAGAATAAAGAAAAAGAATATAATAAAAACTTTATAATCATACAAGAAATGTATTTTTTATCTATGATGTATGTTAAAATTAGAAGAGGCAGTCCTGCACTTGCACAGAACAGAACAGAACAGCCTTACGTTGCTGTGCCCAATGGTGTGCCCGCCGCTCGACGGACCAAAGACAGAATTTAAAGGTGGCAGTGGAATTCACAAATCAATGCAGACATGAAGGGAGAAATCTGTGCCAGTTTGACTGGAGTATTGGCTCCAGCAGACCCCCGTGACCCTGTACTTAGGATATAGCAGGTTGGATAATGCATGGATGGATGGATTTTAACTGAATTAGAGAGTCCTGAGCTGAAGCAGTTTCTCTTGTTTTGTGTTCATTTATTGTTCTGCTTGAAAAATAAAGAATCCATTTGGTCCAGAAACTCACACTATTCTGGCCTCAGAGGTTCTGGTGTGGGAGTTTTCAACCCAGGGTTCTCTTTGAAGGGCTCATCAGAGTTAAGGATGTGAACTGCAGGACAGTGGGGGCATCAGGCCTACAGGTCTGGAAATGCAGGGTGCGACTCCAAGGACCTTAACGTCCCCACTGCCTGCAGGTCTCTCAGACCCTGTGAAGGTGATGGGTGGCTTGGGTGGCTTGGGTGTCCAGCAGACCCTGCTCTTGACAAGGCTTACGATTTACTGAAACCCTGGAAAAGCTTTCACTGCTTTGCTTGCTGACTTATCAGGTGTCAAATGGTAAAGCACTGAAGCAGAACAGAAAGAACAATTCAGATGTCAATGAGCTCTTTCTGAATTAGCCAAAGTGGCATATATTGGAGTGAATGACTTATGCCATCGCCCTTTTACATTAAAAAACAAATCAGATCTGAGGAGACAGATGAAATTTCAAGTTAATATATGACGAGTCCTACGTTTTTATTCATTCATCCATGCATGCAGTTCAAAGGAACAGGGCCCTAAAAATATACCCTGCCATAACCCAGAAGCCATTCCTGGACATGGTGCTAATGAGATGAGGCCATTCACCACTGTGCCACCCCAGCCATAACATCAAATAGTGAGTCTGAATTAGATGGACATCACAAACTATTAATTAAGAGCGGACAGTGCTACTTCAACAGCTGGCATCCATTCTCTGCTTCTCTCTGTTGTTTCATTGACAGAAACAAAGCAAAGGCAATCAGTGAACGGTTACGGCGACAGCCTTGTAACTCTACACAAGTGTACCTTGAGGCAGTGTGTTGAGTTCTGCAGTGGGTGATCAATGGAACTAATGTGCTTCTGACGGGAGCCTTTGATGGACTGGCAGTGCCAGGTGCCTTCATCCTATTAAACACAACTGCTTTATGACATCACCCTCCATATAAGGCATGCAGGCGCTCTGAAAGGGACAACGGCCCATTGGATAAAGCCATGAGGCTGCAGTTGGTTTCATGCACTACTAGCTTTGCTTGAACTGAATTAAGTTTATTCTTATATAGGAGACAAATAAGTAGATGAGTGCGGATTGCAAGGACTGGTAAATTAAGATTACAAAAAGAACCTAAATAGGTGAATACAAGAACAGCAACATTTATTTCTTTAGCAAAAAAACAAATAAATCTATACAATCTTATAAACAGATAAATATCAATGAGAAGAGTGGCGTCCTTATATAAAATATCATGTTGTAGGTGTCTAAAGATGAGTCTGATGACAAGGTCAGATGGCCAGGAGGACCAAAGAAACTCCATTTAAGCTGGAGAAAAAAACGTAAATCTGCAGGGGTTAAAGGGGGCACAAGACCACCCAGCCGCACTGGGCATTTGTACTAACATCCATCCATCCATCCATCCATCCATCCATCATCCAACCCGCTATATCCTAACTACAGGGTCATAGGGGTCCGCTGGAGCCAATCCCAGCCCACACAGGGCGCAAGGCAGGAAACAAACCCCGGGCAGGATTGACTTGTGAGTTTATTACATCATACACTGAAATATGGTGGTGTCTCTCAAACAGTACACCTTGTGTTATTTTACACTCCTGTATTAAAAGAAACTGGTGACAAGGACGCCTACAGACGTTCCAGGAATCGGCTAAACAACACAGTCAGATACGTGGAATGGAAACACAGAAATAAACAGTGTGGAGCAGACAATGGCTCCTCTGTGTGGTGCAACCTTCAGTTTGTTACAAAGTACAAAAAGTCCTCTGCTGGTGTGCTCTCCAACTCATCCGTTCCTGACAAATTTAAAACGTTTTATGGCAGATTTGAACAATAAGGTGCCAAGGACTTTGATCCCCTCTGCTCCTTGAGCTCTTAAGTGGTTTGACCAGCAGCCTCTTCACTGCAGTCTGTCTCTGTCTCTCTCTGTCTCTCTTCTTCTTCTAAGCTACGTGATGTCTGCAACTTGTCAGCCGGCCCTGGCTGTCTCACCTGCCACAATTCAGCTCGCTCCTGTCCTCAGACATCTTTAACTCGTCTCTCTACCTGATTGTTTAAATCTTGTGGTGGTGCCCCTGTACCCAAAGGTGAGGAGATGAGCTGCCTCGGAGATCACAAGCCTGTCGCTCCTCCATCACTTCTAATGACATTTGAACGACTTGTTGTTACCCATCTGAAGTCTTACTGCTGCTGCTGATCTCGGCCCTCTTCACTTTGCACATCGAGCACACAGATCTGTGGACGACGCCATCACCGTGGGCCTTCACTTTGTGTTGGAGCCCCTGAACCATAAGAGAACTTGTGCCAGAATGCACTTTGGAGATGTCAGTCCAGCTTTTAACACCATTGTCGCTGAGCTGATGTGAATCCTTCCCTCTGTGACTGGATTTACAGTTTTCTAATAAAGCAGATTCAATACGTTCATATGGACTCCCACCTCTTAGATGGTCTCTGCATTAGTGCAGGAGACCCTCAAGGCTGTGGACTTTACACCTTGAACACCAAAGTCTGCAGGTCCAGTGATCCTTCAGTTAAAATCATTAAATTTGCTGACAGCCCCACCATTATTGGTCTAATTACCACTGCCAATGAAACACCTTCTAGAAAATGAGGGTCTTGTCTTGTGTCCTGATGTGCTTCTAACAACCTGGTGCTCAGTGCCACCAAGACGGTGGAAATGGTCCTTGACTTTCACAAACGGCAGTGACAACCTCACACACTAGAAATGAAGGATTCTGCAGTCACTATGGGGGACTCCTTAGAGTTTATGGGCACAACTGAAGACAACTGCCATCACTAAGAAGGCACAGCGGTGATTGTACTTCTTACACCAACTAAAGAAACTCCACTTGCCAGCCAATCCTAGTTCAGTTTTACAAGGCCTGTAAGCCCGCCCTCTGTAAACCCGCCCTCTGTAAGCCCGCCCTCCAGGTCTGGTTGGCTTCAGCTCGCTCCACATCTAAATTACAGTGCGTTGTGAGGTCTGCGGAGAAGAGAATTGGCTGTGCTGTTCCATCTGTGGCAGACCTGTGGACCCCTCATGTCACTAACCGCATCCTAAGGACCACCAGCTCATCACATATTCCAAAATCTCCCCTCTGCTAAACTCTTCAGGTCAAGTCAAACACAAAATAAGATGCTTCAGTGGTTTCATTCCCAGAGCCTCCGCAACTGAGCCTCTGTATGTTCACCTGTTGTGTCCTATGCTGTGTGAAGGGGGTGTGTGTGTGTGTGTAGACGTAGGCATGTGTGTGCCCAACACACTCGCCCAGCACACTCGCTCATCTCCCTTATTATTGTACTATTCTGTAAATTTGAAGTTTGTCTTTTTAACCTCTGCTGTTTGTCACTTTAAGTGATGTTCTGCCTCCGTTTTCTAAGCAGCTCCAAACCACAAGTCCAATTCCTGTACGTTAAGTTCTGGCGAGTAAAAGAAACTCGGACTCAGATTCTACTTTTCACAAAACTTGGCCAAAGTGGGGATCGCTAATCCTGGCATCTGGACTGTCATTTTGTTTTGCGTTTCCTTGTATAAGCTGCCTGCATAGCTTCACTTTGCGACGTCCTCACAACAGGCAGGAGGTGTCTCATAAGACGCTCCCATCATGGCGCTGTGTGAAGTGGACTCCAGCAATACTATGATGAATTATCTGGTTGAAATAATCTCGAAACGTACAATTCTAGGGCTCCTACATTATACTGTCCTGCCACTCTGCTGTTATATTAACTTTAGAGTTGTGTCAGCGGCCTGCTGCTTTCTTTTCTGTTTGATTTTCTGATATGCAGACTATCAGAGGCATGGGACTCGGGTCAGGGCAGAGTGGGCTTGTTGGGAAGGTAACTGAATCAATTTTTTTCCACAGTTATTTTAAAGTATTTCTCGTTGCAAGGTTTGCTTTGTTAAAGAGATAGATGGAAGCAGAACAAAATATGTAACTCCAAGTCTGACAGGATTGAATTCTGCACCCAGCGGAAGTTCTGCTAACATCTTTTCTCCTGGAGATGGACTAGAATATTGTTTTTTGCAATGAAGCCCAAATTGACTGAATTCTCTTAAAATCAGGGGGAAACACCTCACTTGAGGTGCTCACCAAAAAGTCTCTCATATCACAAACAGTCACAACTCATCAGTTTTCCCTCACCAAATGGCAGCTTCAGTTTGGATGTCTCCATATTAAAGGGCCAGAACACAAAGAACAGCAGAACAAAGAACCACAAGGTGTTTCTCCTGATCATGCCACTGACATGATGGGGGCTCAAGCAGAAAATCCTGACACCTTGTGCTCCTTTACCAGGTTAGCCAAAAGGGTTCGCTGAAGGAGTCGTGAGGTTTTCCTTCCTGCGTCTGAGAATCACAAAGCTTAATGTCAACTCAACTCTATCGACTGCCAGTCAGTGCTCAGAAGCCATTAAGAAGGCTAACAGACTGTCAGGTTGTATAGCGCCTTGACGTGTGGAGTACAAATCACAGGAGGTTCTGGTGAAGCTTTATTACACACTGGTGAGGCCTCATCTGGAGTCCTGGGTGCAGTTTTGGTCTCCAGGCTACAAAAAGGACATAACAGCACTAGAGAAGGTCCAGAGAAGAGCGACCAGGCTGATTCAGGGCTACAGGGGATGAGTTATAAAGATTAACAGAGCTGAGCCTTTACAGTCTAAGCAGAAGAAAATGTAATGTCAGTAAATGTCAAGAATTAGACATAGGAAGTAAAAATGTGGAATAAATGATGGGGGTCTGAAAATCAAAAAGCCCACCTTATGAGTAGGATCTAGGACTCATAGTGGACTCAACTGCCAGTTCAGAAGCCATTAAGAAGGTAAACAGACTGTCAGGTTATATAGCGCCTTGATGTGTGCAGTACAAGTCACAGGTGGTTCTGTTTATAACACACTGGTGAGGCCTCATCTGGAGTCCTGGGTGCAGATTGGGCCTCCATAAAGGCTTAGCAGCACTAGAGAAGGTCCTGAGAAGGGCGACTCGGCTGATTTAGAGGCTACAGGGGATGAGTTATAAAGATTAACAGAGCTGAGCCTTTACAGTCTAAGCAGAAGAAGATGTAACGTCAGTAAATGTCAAGAATTAGACATAGGAAGTAAAAATGTGGAATACATGATGGGGGTCTGAAAGTCAAAAAAGCCCACCTTATGAGAAGGACTTAGGGGTTATAGTGGACTTGACTCTGTCAACTGCCAGCCAGTGTTGAGAAGCCATTGAGAAGACTAGCAGAGTGTCAGGTTATATAGCGCCTTGACGTGTGGACTACAAGTCACAGGAGGCCCTGCTCAGTCTTCATAACACACTGGTGAGGCCTCATCTGGAGTGTGGTGTGCAGATTGGGTCTCCATAAAGGCATAACAGCACTAGAGAAGGTCCAGAGAAGAGTGACCAGGCTGATTCAGGGCTACAGGGGATGAGTTATGAAGATTAACAGAGCTGAGCCTTTACAGTTTAACAGGAGAGCCGACTGAAGTGTTTAAAACCACAAAAGGAATTAGTCCAGCAGATCGAGACGGTGACTTTAAAACAAGTTCATCAAGAACACGGTAATCACTGGTGGAAACTTAAGGGTGAATTTCGCACAAACATCAGGAAGTTGTTCTTTACACAAAGAACCACAGACACTTGGACTAAGCAACCAAGTTGTGTGGTGGGCAGGAGGACTTTAGGGACCCTCAAAACTCGACTTGATTTTTTTTAGAATGAAGTGGATAGGACTGGCGAGCTTGGTTGGGCTGAATGGCCTGATCTTGTCCTGATTGTTCTAATGTTCTAAAGCACAGGACGTCACAGCTCTGTTCAAACTGTCCATCCTATAACTAAGGACTGGCATCTCTGCCAGTTTCCATTAGCAGCACCCGCATCATAAAGAAAGGCTGATGTTTTTACAGACAAGATGACACCTAAGACATGTGTCCACTTGGTAGAGAATTGAAAGACCAGAAAGCCAACTTACAGAGCAGAGAATCTGCTGATCAACAGCCATGATAAAGAGTGTGTGATGAAGACGGAGATTAGGGAGGAAGATGAGAAGCAGGAGGGCAGTTCAATATGGCCAAGGCAAGAAAGGAGACTCTAAAATGAGTCACAAGTCTGAAGTGATGAACAGCAGAGCCCCAAGTGAGGCTTGTGTGCCATCAGGAGATACCAAACTGCAGCCGCCAGCAAGGGAGGACACTCTGAGGCCACGTTAGGCCACTTGACGATCACTGAGACAAACAAAAAGGGTTGGGTGGACGGACTTACACTACAGAGAGCTTGTCTTTGTTTGTCAGCTGTCACCTGTGTGCCTTCATACAAGGACACTGAAGGGAGTGCAGCATCTCGCCCTTCTATCTGCAGCAGTGTGACGATAGGATCTGAGGGACTTAAGCCACATGCCACCTGCAGGACGTGACAGAACAGAACTCAAAGATGAACTGTGGGAACAGTAATAAGAAGCAGATGGCTATAATTATAATACAAACGATACATTTTATTTATGTAGCGCCTGTCCAATGCTCAAAGCTCTTCACAGAAAATTCAGAATGAACAATGGGGCATACACAACATCGCATTCCTCATAAAACAGTAAATAAAGATAAACACAGCATATGCAAAGCATTGAAACTGAAAAAAACACAATAAGCCAGAATAAAATGCAGACCCCCGTGAGCCTGTAGTTAGGATATAGCAATCTGGATAATGGATGGATGGAAAATGCAAATACTACGAGCAAAAAACAAGTTGTGATGCAAACAGAAATCCTTCTGGGCAGCTGGACAGGCAGAGTGTGAGGATCCGTTCAGCGCCTTCCTGAACAAATGAGGGTCTGAAAAGAATGAACTGCGTCAGCTGATCTCATTAATGAGGGGCACTCATTCTAAAGTCGGGCACCATAGAGCCGAAGGCTCTGTCATCCATTGAGCGCAAGTTGGGGCACAATATACAGTAGATATAGATATAAAATGAAACCTGTAATAGTCAATACTGTTATCTATCTATCTATCTATCTATCTATTATATAGTGCCTTTCACTCTATCTATCTATCTGTCTGTCTGTCTGTCTGTCTGTCTGTCTGTCTGTCTGTCTGTCTGTCTGTCTGTCTGCACATCTCTTGTAGAACTTAAGAACAATTATAAGGACACTTGTTCATGTTGATTGCCATCTCAATTTTTCACAATGTTAGTTTAAAAAGAGCATCCCACGAACTTTGTGAAAAACTGAAAGAGCATCCTATGCACTTTAAATCCAGGCTTAAATCCTTAAAACAGTAAAACATAAAAACTGACTTTTGGCAGGATGACATTACTTTAAAAAAATAACTAAATAAATTAATATGTTTTGTCAGTCGGTCAAAATCGTGGTGTTTTTATTTTTTATTGTTTACGGACTTAAGCATGGATTTAACAGCTGATGGTGATAGACAGCTAGACAGATATAATAGACAGACAGGGAAGCCAACAGTATTAGCTCTATATTACAGTTAGATATTTCTATTTATATAGATCAACAGACTGTACAGGCAGGCAAGCAGCTAGTGAGAGCAGAGACAGATGTGATTATCTTTTATTATAATTATAGCATTGTATATTTAAAACTTTACGATTTACATACGAAAAAAAGAAAACCGCACCGCCGTGATTTGAACCCGGGACTCCTTGTTGCGAGGCCACTGGGCAGATCATTTGCATTGGCACGATTGTGTTTAACGGCGCATTTATGTAAAGTCTCGTAATCACGTCTTAAATGGTGCCTGCCGATCAGTTTACATTCTAACGATGCCCCCCAGGGGCCTGGCACTGAACCCCAATTTCAAAAGGCTCGAGATCGCGAGGCTTTACGTGAGTCCATCACGGCCACTCCGCGGTGTGTAACTTGTCGTCCTGCGCCCCCTGCCACTTCACGTGTGATTTGAGTCCTTCTTTTGTCAGCCTCTGTCTGTCCGAATCGATCCTTCACAGACTGCACAGGGCATCGGGTAAGAATACAAAATCAAACAACAAAAAAGGATTTCTGCGGTCCAGCCTGTAACTCAAGTACGTTAACCGTTTATTGACTCATCCAGTAAGTCATGGTAGTCGCGACTTCGTTGTGTGTCAATCGACTGTTTCCTGACCAGAAGAATTAGCATCAGAGGGCTCAGCAATTTAAGAAATTGTTATTTATGTCGACAGAAATCATTTTTAACTCAAAGGGCACCTCACAGTTATTTATGAAGACTTAGCAATTTCGTTTAGAAAGCCGTTCAAGTAAATTGTTAATTATTAAGTAAACTAACGGGGTTGGTTTTCCCAGGGTGTCCTGTAATGACGGCGGACAGTAAACTTAAGTGGTATCGAAAAATGTCACCTGTTAGCGGGGCCGTCTTAACGCATAGGCGCGCTGGGCAGTTGCCCGTGGTCCCCACAAGCCTAAGTGCCCCACGCTAATCTATGTGCGTTGTGCCTTGCTGAGAGGTTTTTTTTTATGGGATTTCTATACTGCTCTTAAGATGGCCCTACTTGTCAGTTGTATTTTCAGTCGTTTTGGCGTTTTTACTATCTGTTCTGTTAACTCTTCAACTGCGGGGCTCATCAACAAAGAAAAATGGGGAATAAGATTTAGTAGAATATTAATAATAATAATTCATTACTTACCACCTAATAACTCTTCAGTACAAAGACATTTCAGAGACAAATTGTTAAAAGAAAAGTAGTGATCCCACGCTCTTCAGCATTTACGTAGGCAGTTGTTCCTGGGGATTAAAGGAGGAAAAAAAATCCATCGCGAAGGTTTTGTTGTCAGAACTCAGCCATATGAGTGATGAAAACCGTTTAAACGAAATACTTTAAGTTCCATAAAAAAAAAAAAACTAAAAAAACCCACCTACGTTAGATAAAGAATTGCTTATAGGAGATTAAAACTATCAAATGTATTTGAAAACTTGTAGGGAGCAGTCAATGGAGATGAGTGTCCCCTGCAGTGGTGATGATGATGATGATGATGATGATGATAGAGCTCAGGCCGCGTCCAGCACGTCTTTAGTGCCTGTGTTCTGGAGAGGCAAGTAACTGTTGGGCGAGGGTCGGCTGTTTAGCCTTCGCCCTCTCTGCCATCTCCTCGCATTTCATTCATTCATTCCTTTTTATTGATCGTTCTGCTCTTGTCCAGCGACGGTGCTGCACTGCCCTGTTCTGTTGATTTGCTTTGTTTCGGATTGTAAGAACTGAACACCATAAGAGTTCTCTTTCAGTTCAATGCTCTTATTTGTTGTGCTTTTTTATTTATATTTTATTAACCTTCTTTATTACATAAAATGTCAAGGTGTGAGCCTAAGTCTTTGTTTGTTTGTTTCTATTTTTGGGTAAAAAGAACTTGATGAAGATAATTCAAGAAAATCTTTAAAAAGCCAAAAGATAACAATTTGAAAGAAAGTAAACTTATGCTGTGGGATGTGTATGCTGGAAAAAAGTGCAGCAGCGTGACATTGAGAAGAGTGACTGAGGACGCAGATTCTAATGCAGGCCTTCATTTGGAGCTGAAGAAATGCCCACCTGGCTGCCCGTCCATCTGCTTCCCCTTCATACTGATGTATGAAATTGTGTTTGGTGTTTAGCACATCTTTCTTACCGAGGTGAGTAATTGTTTAGTAAAGTTCTGGAGCCTACAAATACATTTTAAAAGATTGTGAAGTGTTGTGATGTTACAGTAGTTAGTAGTCTTAGAAATTGGAGACCTTTTGGGTGTTCAGCAAACAGCAGCCCCCCTCACTGACCCCAAGTGCTGTCACTTCTTATCCAATGCTGTGCTCAGATATCTTTGACTGGGCTCTATCGAGTATTATTACACCTTGCTATCCAATAGTTTATGCTTTTCTCCTGTCACTTTGTCATGGTGCGCTGGACAGAAAGTGACGTGTCAGTCAGTGATGGGGGCAAACAGCATTGTGCCCACCACTCCCTTTAACATGTCACTTACGCTCATCATATTCTGCTTCTGTGCCCGACTGTGCCAGTCTGGGAGTGAAGGTTAGGGGTCTTCATCACACGGGACGGATACTTCATAACAAGGACAGCGGACTAGCAAAGCTCACTCATCTCTGAGCTCAACTTCAGCGTAGCATTAAAGAGGCAGATGCTTGAATTTCAAGGCCTCGGAGTCAAATCGCTCTCGGTGAAGATGCCACTTTTCCAGACTGAATTTTATACGCCTTGTTTTATTTTCCACAGTGAACTATGAAGCTCAGTTACAATAAAACGTTTTGCCTGATGGTGCTGTTTATTGTGACAGCTGCACTTTATCTGAACAACGTGTGTTTTGAGAGAAGTGGGAAGAACAAACTTCTTGAAGACATTCAATTATTGTTACGGCAAAATAAAGAAATCCTGAATTATCTAAAAAGAAGAGAAGAACAATCAGGTGAGTTTTTGCTCTTCAATTACGTTTACTGTTTTTTGTAATATTATAGTGAATGTTTAAGATTACTTTTAAATGTCTCATTCACAGTCTTTACATGAAACAGACATACTTTACGTGATTAATTACAGTTAGCACTTGCAACCTAATATTGTACTTTAAACTACTTTGGAGTTTCCTCCAAATTATTGATTAACATCAGAAAGGAACAACTTGAAAACAGCAATAAAAGTGAAATTGCGAAGGAGGCCTGCAGATGAACGAGGAGCGCAGGCCGCGCGTGTTACGGGGCTGTGCTGCCGCCTGGTGGCCGACACTGTAAGCTGACGGCAAGTTCGAAGTTGGCTCGTGTGTGGTTTGTATGTTCGCTGCGGAGTGTCGGTCACAACGAACACTGCCAAAGGATTCATCGGGGTATTCCACTCAGCTGCTCTGGAAGAAATTCTGGCTAAGTTACGGAACGATATGGAGAGAATTATACACACATGTGAGTACGTGTGGGGCTACAATAAAGAAAGGATACAGAGAAACCCATTAGTAACTTATTGTCGGCAGTATGAAATTTAAAGCAATAAACAGTATTAACTTAAAGTATCATAATAATGTAGTAACATGAACTTATTATTGAAATAAATATTACTGTATGTAAATAACACGGAGGCAACCCTTCTTCCTATGTAAACGCTAAACAACGCGATATCTTATAACAAACAGGTCATGCAAGTTAAACAAATGAACTTACTCCTGGTCATTAAACACGCTCTTTCTTGTGGTTTCGGTTAGTTATTACAAATTACTCTTTCTATATGCCGAAATGACGGGTACATGCATCCCCTCCTCTCGAGGAACATCCCTTAATACTACGCGTTCTCTTACCTTCGATACGTGTTGTCACAAAAGTGAGAGGATTAAGAACAACAACATTTATTTCTATAACACATTTTCATACAAAAGGTAGCTCAACGTGCTGTACATAATGAACAATAGAAAAATAAAAGACACAGTAAAAAAATAAAATAAGTCAACATTAATTAACATAGAATAAGAGTAAGGTAAAAGGTAAAATAAGGTAAAATAAAATCTGCAGGGATTCCAGACCATGAGACCGCCTGACCAGTCCCCTCTGGGCATTCTACCTAACATAAATGAAACAGTCCTCTTTGGATTTAGGGTTCTCACGGAAGGACTTGATGATGATGATGGTCACGTAGACTTCTGGCTTTTAATCCATCCATCATCGTTGGAGCATCATGAGGCTTTGAGTAGGTGGTGGTGGCGCAGGCAGGCAAGAAGTCCTGTCATGTCAGCTTCTAACCTGATTAATTCAAGCCCCCGTCGTGGGGTGGACATCTGGGCGTATCCCACCTAATATTAGGTACAAGGCAGGAACAAACTCTGGACAGAATGCCCGTCCATCACAAGGCTAACACGCGCCCAGGCCAAATTAGCGTCTCGTATTCACCAAAAGCTTCGCAGAAACGCCGATAACACGCGAACTCCACACCGGCCGGGACGCCCCCTGTATGTTGTCCTTCCTGGGAGGCAGCGGCGCCACCACTGCGCAACTCGACAATAAAGAGTAACAGCGTGAAAACAAAATGAAAAAGGACGGTGAAATTAGCACTAAAAAGTGAACACTAAATCAAACAAAAATAAAATAAATACATTTAACAACGAGAAGGGCATTTTGAAAACGGAAATGACGCTCGCCCTCGGGATGCACACTTAGCCCCATTTTCCCACAGCGTGCTGCCCCTCTAATTTTCCCCCGGACCGCCTTATCGAAGGGGCGACAGCAAAGACATCGATTTCCCGGCCACGAGGACACGTGTGCTCCGCTGGACGGAGAGGACAGCCTCGTGCGGCCGCTGGGGTGGCGGAGGGTTGAAATCCCAGCCCAGGAGCCACCTGTCCCGAGTTTCGGCTGAGATAAGCACCCACTCTTATAGGAGTTTGTCGTTATTCTTTCATGATCTGCCGTTTATGCATTAAGGTACAATAACACACTAGGTGTTCTGGCCAGCTGGCAGCTCCAGGTCACCGAGTGCCAATCCCACTCCTGGCCTTCGAGTGAATGGATTTTGCTCCTGCGATGCTCTTCCAGCGGGCACGGGCGCCACCCTCTGACCCTCCACGGCATTGCTCAAGTGATACAAGCGGGACATTTTCATAGGAAGGATGGCCTGCCGTTCACCTGTAAATTTATCATTCTGAAGAACTGGCGGCGGCATTTATGGCGACCTCTCATAGAAAACTAAAAGATGAACCTGCAGGGAGTTTGCCTGGCCACCCACATCAGGGCTACCGAGAATCCCGTTAACACGACATAAGTTTCCATCCAGTTTTTTGCGACGTTTTGTTATCGACAAACAGAATATACGTTAAAAAAATGTGCGAAATTTGCTGTCTCCAGCCTGTTTCCATCCAACTGGCTTTTTATCGATAAAATGGTGTGCGTGATGACGTCATCCCCCCCAAAACGAACTGTCGCATAAGTTTTGTTGTATCGCGAAAAAAATCTGCCCTTGAGCCGTTTCCATACATAATTTTGTGTATGTCGCAAATGATCTACTATTTGTTTTCCACGTTACACCCCTTCCACTAAACAAAGAAACAAAGAGATGGAGAGATTATTTAGACAGTTTTTTGAAATTTGCCAGCGTACTGTTATTTCAGTTACACAAATAATTGGAATTGTACATAATATCCGAAGATGACAGCAGAATGAAGCAGTTGCTTGTCTGATAGCCCTAGAGCTCGAAGAAAGTACCCCAGTGTGACGGAACCCACGGGTATGGGAGAGACGACGGAATAAGACCTTCTGGGAGAAGGTGTTGGAGAGACACTTCACAGAAAATCTCTGGCTGCAACATTTTAGAATGACACGGCCGACTTTTGAGATGTTGTGTGGATTCATCAGTCCTGATGTTGCGCCCATCACAGGTTGCCACAGACCACCTGTTCCAACCCAAAAGCAGATCGCCATCGCCCTTTACAAGCTGGCAACCTGCGCTGAGTATAGAGTAGTTGGAGAAACTTTCGGGGTTAGTAAAACTACTGTTCATCGATGTGTATATGCTGTGTGCTCCGCTATTAAAGAAAAATTAATGCGGCGTTATATCAGACTTCCGACTGTAGCGGAGGCCAATGAAATTGCATACCGCAATTCCTTGGTGCATCTTGTGCCACAGATTTACGGTGCGCTGGATGGCACGCATGTGCCTATTCTTCCCCCGACGGAAGGCTACCGCGATTACATTAATCGCAAAGGGTAGCCATCTATTGTTCTCCAGGCCCTTGTTGATGACATGTGCATGATACGAGACATTTGCGTTGGCACTCCTGGAAGTGCCCGTGCTGCAGCTGTGTTTGCAGCATCGGATCTGTACAGGCGAGCCTACCTTTCAACATCCCTTCTCAGTGCGATAACAACTGAATTAGTACTGTAACCTGCTTCCCTTAAGGTTTTTAATTAAAAATGAAATTTGAATTAATACAAAATAACGGCGTTTAATCAAAAAAAAACTAAAGTTAATATTAATGAGAGAATTTCTCATATATGCTAAAACATCTGCCATTTAATAATAAGAAAAAAATGTTTAGATAATGAAACACACGGTTTATTAAATATTTTGACTGGCAAAGTAAATTACCTTTGCGGTTTTTGTATTATTTAGACATCCTGAGAGACACCCCCAGGCTACAGTTGATGTGGAGGGAGTTCAGGTACCCCTTTTAGTAGCAGGAGAACCAGCCTATCCGCTACTGCATTGGCTCATCACGAGAAATAACGAGTCTCTTCATCAGACCATGCGAACCGCTCCGCTATTCTCGTTTTGATTGCACGTGATGAAAATGTATCATGTGACACATTTATTTGCGTTAAAGCCCTTTTTTTCCGACAAAAAGTGTTTCCAATGTAGTTTTTGCGACATCTGAAGTATCGATATGGAATTTATGCGCTAAAGTTAAACGGAAAAATATTATGTCGACATGTACAACATTTTATCGATAATTAGCATTTCCATCAGCTTAAATTTGAAGCGCTAAATATTTTTTCGCAAAAACTCCTTGGATGGAAACCTGGTTATTGTCGCGACATAAACGATACTATCGGTAGGTCAGAGGAGAGGCGAGCCAAACACAAAGACATACAAATACGAAGGCGGGCGAAAGGCGGAAACCACGCGGCGCAATTTTAATGTGTGCGAGGAAAAGCCACGCAGACACGAGGAGAACACGCAGAGCCCCTGCAGACACAGGGGGGCAAAACATCTCGAGTGATACTGAACGTTTAATCCTGATATACTGTAATTGATCGCAAAAGAACAACACGATACAATAAACAAGTCTATTCATTTCGGCATCAATTTTATACGTGCGCTTCCTGGCCGAGGACTCTGAACCTGTGCGCCTGTGGGCAATGGGGTTTCTCGTCCATCGGGGGGCGCTATATAATTTTAAGCAAAAAAATATACTGTATAAAGACGCGAAGACAAAAAGTTGAATAAAATGTACACATATTTAATTAAATATAGACTTTCTTTGAAATAGTTTTTGTACGTCATTTTTGTGTATTAGGATGCCACCTGTAAATAAATTAATTTCGAAACATGAATATGTCACTTAAAATGTAAACACTAGCTAAAATACTTGTGAGTTATTTCTTTATTTAGAGGAATGGACATTTAATACAAAGTCATTTCAAACTACTGCTGCATGGGTTTTATTTTGAGCGGCCATCACAGGCTAGTTGTTCCATGTGCTGTTTTCGTTAATATGTATGGTGACATTAATGACAGAAAGCACACATTAAATTGTTTTCTCTCAGGTCAGTTTCTTCTTTTTTTTATTTTTCACTTGATATGATTTGCGTGTGACCGATGACAGTTGCTGTTACTTCTAACAAGGGCAGCCATTAGCGTAAAAGTTTGAAAACCGTCCGCTTTCAAATCGCTGTCGCCGTCCTCATCACATCGCTTGTCTCATGGATTGTCAAGACGCGCTTGGGGGGTCCGTGGGATTTCTCGCTCTTTCCACGCAGTTACTGCGCCCCTGGCTTTGGGTGTGGCAGCCGCGATTCTAGCAGCCCTGCGCCGCCGTCCTCTTCCGTTCACCTACCGGGGCGATGACCGCGGACCGCTGCACGAGTGAATGGGAAATGGCGATTGTGAAACAGAGCGCTCGTGACATCGATAAATTCATTTTCTTCATATCTGCGTCCGTGTCTCCGTTCACAAACTTTCAACAACGCAGTTGACAGCGAAGGAAACGGCCGGGGGGCTCGTGCGCGTTATTTCGGTTTCCATTTCCCAGAGTGGGTGCAGCCAGAGCCATCTCTTCATCCCTTAAGCTTAACTTCTTTATTATTTAATGTTAACTTCACATTCTGATTTTTTGTTAATTTTACACTCCCACTTTTTAATGTTAATTTTACACTCTTTTTTTTAGTAATTTTCGTTTTACCTTTCAGAATGGTCAGTTTTCCAATGTTATTTAGGCTTTGTTGTATTTTTTTATTGCCTTTCTTTAAAAGAAAGGAGAAGATGTCCTGAATTACAGCGCCCTCCGTAATGTTCGGGACAAAGACACATTTTGTTCTTGATTTCCCCCTCCGCTCGACCGTTTAATATTACAAACCAAGCAATTCAGACATCGCGAATAAAGTGTACATTGCCGAGATTCTTTTAAGAGGATTTGCAAATCTCTGGCCCACCACATAGAAATGGCAACGTTTTATCTACAGGGTCCACTGTTTCCTGTTCTTCTAACCCCCTTGTATAAAGGCATCAGTCAAATATCTCTGATGTAAGGCAGTTTCTGTGAAGCTCTAGGCGTATTCCACGTTAAGACCTGTGATGCACCACCTGTTGGAATGTATTTTGTGATTTTGTGTTCTAATTTTTACAAGGTGGTTGTAAGTTGCCAGGAAGTATTAGAATAAGAAATGGTTTGGCACACTGAGACATGATGCCAATCATGCAGCACACACCCAGTCAGGCTAATTAGAGTTTCTCATAAGGCCAACATGAACATCTTTGGGAATGGAAGGAACATTTGATTGTCTGGAGACAACGTGCAGAGGGCCTGCAGACAGCGACGGGGCTGCAGGCTCAAACCCACAATTCTGCATCTGGAGGCAGCAGTGATTGCACAATTCATATTGCATCATTTTCCTCAATGTCTCAATATTTTTAGATTCATCCATCCATCCATCCATCCATCCATTTTCCAACCCATTATATCCTAACTACAGGGTCACGGTGGTCTGCCGGAGCCAATCCCAGCCAACACAGTGTGCAAGGCAGGAAACAAACCCCGGGCAGGGCACCAGCCCACCGCAGGGCACACACACCAAGCACACACTAGGGACAATTTAGGATCACCAATGCACCTAACCTGCATGTCTTTGGACTGTGGGAGGAAACCCATGCAGACACGGGGAGAACATGCAAACTCCACGCAGGGAGGACCCGGGAAGCGAACCCAGCTGGGTCTCTTAACTGCAATGCAGCAGCACCACCATGCCGCCCATTTTTAGATTCAGATTATTAAAAATTATTCATTGTGTGCTGGAGCTAAAGGTGAGAATATAAGCTGGTTTAAATGTAACTGAGGTAGTGCAGTAACACTTCATGAAAGCTAAACTCCTAAATGTTATCCGTTGTCTCTCTCTTTCCGATCTTTGCTCAGATTGCAGTTTTTGCCCACTGGATCTCTGCGTCAACAGCAAGGCGCAACGGCCAAGTCCTTCACCTTTAAGCCACAAGTCTGCAGGCTCCATTCTTGGTCATTCAACTTGATCCCGAATCAGTCGCTTGTGTGTTAATTGCGTTGTAACCAAAGCTGCCTCGAATAAACTAAGGACAAAAACAACAGACCTGATTGAGCTCATTATAAGTAGCCAGGAATTATTAATTCTATTAAAGAATCTGCCAAAGTTTCCACCATCTGGTTGATGGCATGACATATCTGAAGGAGCCATTGACTCATTTTGCTTTGGAGTTATTGAAGATTTTTGCTGAATCCCGTTAACCAGCCCGCTCTTTAAGTGCTTTTAGCGCCCTCTAGTGGTCTTCTAATACAACTACGGCACCAAGACAACACTAACGCTAGGATAACTTCATTCATTTTCAGATATAAACGAGGGCTAGCTACTTTGTTTTTAATGACGCCAACTTAGGAGCCACTTAATAATATTTCAAAATTGTGTTTGTGTAATTATGACACAAAGAACAAGAACATCACGTTTGTAGAAATGAGGGTTAGAGTTTGCCACAACCAGTTGGTCTAAAATGTCTGATGCTTATTGTTGTCTATTGACGTTAAAACTATGGTATGTATTGCCATTGTTCTTGAGGTGACAAAGCAGAGCCAATTATTGGTTACAGTTTGAGTTTTAAAATTTACTCACCCAGTAAGTCCAATCTAATCATTTAATGCAGGGGTGCCCAATACTTCGATTGCAATCGACTGGTAGATCGGAAAAGTAGTGCAGGTAGATCACGTTGCATTCCAAAAATTTTTTTTTAAATGTTAGTCTATCTTATATCCTCCCTATGGCATTTGCCACTTGATTGGCATACAGGGCGGCCAGTCTGAGATCTCTTTTCTTCTAACACATTGGTCATCCCGCACACACGATCAAACACGCGTGAGCTACTGCAAAACTCCGGCTGTGATCGAGTTAGCCTTTTAATTTATATCGACTAAAGAAGGGATTTAAAACAAAATTGGGAAACGGGGGTTATGGGCTGGATGTGGAATTGGAAGAGGATTTTTTTCTCACAATGTCACAATCAAAGTGCGTTTGTCTGATCTGTCAATCTATCATTGCTATTCCAAAGAAGCAAAATGTGGAAAGGCACTTTCAAACTGTTCACAAAAACTACAAAACTGACTTCCTTCCGAAAAGCGATCTGAGAAAGAGGAAGGAGAGGGAACTTAAATCGCAGTTAATCAGACAGCTGTCATTTTTCACTCGGCTGAATTCAAAAGCTAAGGCAGACACACCAAAGCATCGTTCAGGGAGAGTCACTCGATCATTAAGCATAAGAAGTCCTTCCAAGATGGAGAGATGATAAAAGAGGCCTTCATTGAGGCAGATGGTAGGGAGAAATTCCTGCTGAGATTTCAAGACCCCTGGCCGGAGAAAAAGGAATTTCTCCTCGTTATTAAACATGCAGAATACAAGCAACTTAATAACGATGAATGCCTGCTAGACTTGGCATTTTTTTACCGATCTGAACAACATGTTAAATGAGCTTAATTTACAGCTGCAAGGAAAAGAGAAAAAAATGTGGTCAGTATGATTAGCTCAGTTAATGCTTACAAACGAAAACTGCAACCTCTGTCCTCAAAGCTGCAGCGCCTTGATTTGGGGAACATCTGACACCTCGTGTCAGAGCCGGAGACGCAATGGAAGGCGTGTGTGCAACTTGACAGTGTGAGCTACATGGAGCAGATTGAAAATAGTCTGTCAGACTTTATCTAATGGAAAAAAAGTAACGAGTCGAGTGTCGCCCAATTCAGCGGAGTAAGAGCAGCTTTTCTTCTTTACAAATGTACTCAAATAAAAGTACAAAGTATGGTGCAGTAAAACTACTCTTAGAAGTACAATGTTTTAAAAAGTTACTCAAGTAAATGTAACTCGTTACTACCCACCTCTAATACTCAGTATAAGTATATATATATATATATATATATATATTGTGACGTGTCTTGCCATTGCTTGGGCTGTAGGGAATGGAAGCAGTGTTGGGGGGGAGTCAGGGGGGAACCCTGTTTGTAAGGGCTTGGGGCACCTCCCTAGAGAGAGATGAGTGACAGGGATCCGGGTTAATTAACGGTGTGTGATAAAAAGGGCAACTGGTGGCCGGAAGTGGAGTTGGAGGGGCTGGAGAAAAGAGGAGAACAGCATCAGGTGGAATAAGGGAAGTAAATGTTTTTAAGAGGGGTAGATAGGATGAAGGTCACTTGTCTTTATTATTTTGGAGGTGTCCCCGTGACCCAGACAATGGGCGGCTGTAGGGCACCGTTTATATTGCGGCATATTGAATAAAAAGCCAGTTGGCATTTGGAAGACTTCCCCTGACAAGCGGCTCCTGAGTGTGTTTATTCGACGGGAAGTCACAATATATATATATTATATTTATATACAGTATATATATATATATAACATTTTTAATGTAGGTAGATCATTTTGACCTGATCATTTTAAAAGTAGCTCGCATGTGGGCACCCCTGATTTAATGTAAAAGGTGCTGGGAATAATTGAATACCTGCACTAAATGAATGTGGAAAGCCGAGACAAACCCAACTGGAATAGCTGAGCATTGAAGAGGCCCACATGTGACAGAAGGCCTAGTAGGCATTACTGCCATCAACACCATGGTGTGTTTTTGCTCATCTGAGGTGGGGACGTGTGAGGGGTCTCCTTTATTGTGACTATGTGAGAAAAGTGCTTTACACAAACGCGTCAAATGAAGGATATTAGTGAAATTCAGGAGCTTTAGTGAGATGTCTGGGCTGCTCTCAGGGTAAAGTCTGTTTCTGCACAAATCTTGGCCAGTTTATTTCTAATTGTGCCATTAGTTCATTCAACTAGTGCAATGGATTCAGGATGATAAGAACAATGCAGAATATGCCGAATGCTTAATTCTTCACAAATGTCCTGAATGACTTTATCTGTCACCGGCCAGTGCCCATGGTATTCCAAAGTGAGACGTGAAATCCTTTAAGTGAAAAGCTTCTACCCGTTTAGATAAGCTGGTCTGATGGGGACAAATCACACTTCAGCAAAGGGATGGTGCAAAAGGCGCAAAGTTCTTTTATTAAAAACAAAAAAGAAAAAATCAAAGAATACCAAAACAGTGTCCAAATAAAGTGCAGTGCATCAAAGTTCCATAAATAAATAAATAATCCATAAAAGCAGTGATAGGTAGAGGTTAAAATAATCCAAAAACAAATCCATTAAAACGAGGTTAAAATACTGGATGGAAGCAATTTCATTTTAAAAAACCCGGTGCCTTCTTTTAGCAGGCGGCTCACCTGCTTCTCCCATCGGGCTTTGCAGCTCCCTGCAGCTGAGCTTCTCCACGTCTGGTTGCCTTCTGCACTGGGCTACATATGGCTACTTTCCCGGACCGACACTTGGGTGCCACCAATGGCCAGGGCGCTCACGCTGGGGTTCCAATCCCAAACCTCCAACTCCTGCTGCCTTCCCGGTCTTACATGGCGAGCCGTTCACATCCCTGGTCACTCCTGCTCCACAGACACAGCTCAGCAGGAGTGACCGCTTCCTACTGCCCGAGTGTCTGCCTACACCCTACCAGGGCTGGTCCCCCCCAGTGAGCCTGATCTCACTCGATCGCTCCTGGACCGGCTCCTTCACCTCCTGCCTTCCTTCTGCCTTCTTCTCTCTCTAACCAAAAATCCATTTGGCCCACAGGGTGGAAGAAAAGCACCAGCCAGGCATGGTTGTGTTTTATCAGTGTGTATAGAGTTGGCAGATCATACATGGGGTACAAGATTGGCAGATCTGTGTAGCAAAATGAAGGACAAACCACATTTGCTTAAAAAGGGAAAGCATCCCCCCTTTCGACAAATGAGAGGGACCCTGAGAAGTTTGGGCCAACCAGAGGTAAACAGGACTGTGGGGCTTCAAGGTGGCCATCTTTATAAAGCCATAGACCCTCAGTGTCAGATTCATATCCGACTGGCATCCAGACCCGCCTTTCTTTGTTACTAACTTGAGTTTGCATGTTAAGTCACTGAGTGAGGTCCACCCGCGGAGCTGAGAGAGGACATTGGAGTAGTGAGGGGCCTGTCGTGGCAGCCTGTTTGGCATACCTAGCATTTCCTCCGGCCACCGTGTCATTGCCTTTATTGTATGTGCCTCACATTTAATCACAGTCAGTCCTGATGGCAACTGCTAAGGACTGCACAGATTTAAAATGATCATGCTGTGTGTAATAGGAGAGCCAGAGGATGTTAAAAATCCACAAGACCCCAAATCATGGAGTACCCCAAAAGCATAGATGGAGTCAGTTTTAATGGTAACAGTCTGGTCTTTACCTTGAACACAAGCTCTGGTCAAAGCAAATATTTCTGCCCCCTGCAATGAGCCTTTGCTGTGTGCCCTGTGGCAGAACCTGCCTGAGTATCACCATCCACAGAACTACTGGTGGAGTCGTCCCCAGAAAACTCTAAGTCAGCATTCGGCAATGATTTGTGACAAATCACCTGCTCACAGTCACGAGAATCCTCATCCACTTCTCCATCAAGTGATGAAGGTGAAAGTGTAACGGGATTGAACTGAGAACAACGCTGGACCCTAAAATTAGGAGCACCTAAAATGGACGATTGGCATTTACTCAACGTAGAAACTGCCAAGTGCTGAGTAGCTGCAGAATAGGAGCCACTGCACGTGGGACTAGGAGGGTGACATGACGTTCGAGCAGTAAAGGCTGTGCTGCTGCGACGGCTCTAAGACACACCGGGAGGGCTTAGAATAATCGGAATTGTATTCGTGAGCGAGTACAGCCTGAGAAGATCCTTGGGTTTCTTGGAAACTTTCCTGTGCTTTGTCAGTCCACTGTGTGGGGTCAGGAGCAGCCGCACTACTAACGCAGTCTCTGAAGTCCACTGTCTGCAGTAGCCACACATCCCTCTACGCTTGTGCCACCTCGTCTCTGGTGGTATAGACGTCAACATAGTGGATGGACCTGGAACTTAGGAACAGCAGAATAACACAAGCATTAATCGCTCGTAAATCTTGTATAAACCTCCATGCGCCTGTCTGTGTTTTCTGAATAGGGAAGATGCTGGTGTTACAAGGACTTGTGTGTGGGATTATGGCGCCCCGCTTTAACATTGCAGATATCTCAGGGCGTACACCTTGTTTTACTTCATGTTTTAGAAGGTATTGATGAGCACAAAGAAGAGGTTTACAAGCTTTGGGTGTCTCGAAAGTGTCATAAAGTTTAAACCCAGACAATTGATCTCTTGAGCCATGCTAAGGTGACCCTGAGGGGCTTGTAAACAGTTGCCATCAGGGGTACATTTTAAAGCTGTGGCCTGCAGGGGGTGCTCCAGCTCCTCAAAACCAACACAGACAGACAGACAGACACAAGGCACAAGTCCAGCAACACACAGGCTTTTATTTATCTGTGGGAAACGCTTCCCAAACCACTTCCCACCTTCACATCACAGTACAAACGAAGCACACTTGGCCTTCTTCTCTCTGTCTCCGTCTCTCGTTCTGCCTCCACTCGTCCTCCAGCAAGCTTCGTCCCTTATCCTCCCAACTCTGGCTCCTGGAGCAGTGGTCGCTGGCTTCTTTTATCCTGCATTTGGGAATGGTCCAGAAGCATAGTAGGGCTGTGCAGCCCCTTCAGCACCCCCTGGTGGCTCCTCCAGAACCCAACAGGGCTGAGTTGCAGAACTTCATGTCCCATGGTGCCCTGTGGGAATCCGAGGCACCACTGCAACCCAGGGGCACTGCCATCTAGTGATACAGGGGAGATAATGCCCTGAGGATGTTTTCTCCCCCGGGTCCCTCCATAAAACCACAACACCCATCCACATTTAAAAAGCGGGTCTCTTCCTAACAGTTAGATGGATGTTCCAGTAGAAAGCAGGAGGACATGTTTATCTTTTAATGGTGCCCACTGAACATGTAAGTCTGAAGTAACTGGAGTTGAGGTCAGAGTGTCTTTGGCCCCTATTACTGTAAAATGTTTATCTGACAGTGGACATTGTCAAAATCGGCTGAATTAATGGCGGATTTTGTTGCAGCCATGTCAACTGCAAAGGAAACAATTTTTCCCTCTACTGTTAAAGTTGTTTGAGGTTCACCTAAAGTAGTTAGTCTAAGTAATGAACGACATTAAAATGAGTTTAGGCTCCTCAGTAGAACTCAGATCCATAAATTGCTCTTCTTGACCTGTTGGGTTCCTTAGTCCAGGACACATAGGAAGACCGTCATTTCTGATTTCCCTCACTCCTGGATTCATTTGTATATTTTTAGGACAATCGCCATTCTCTTTTCAGGTAAAGCAGAGACCCCTTGGTAGAAACAATTACCTCAGCCTCCAGTGTGGCTTTGTGGTCTAAAGTGCCTTTGCCTCTGTTACTTTGGCTCATATAAACTAAGTCTGAGCAATCTGTAATTTATCTGATTGTTTTTGTTTCTTTTCTTTAATCTGGTTATAAAAATACATGGCTGCTGCCTTGGCCCGAGTCTCACCAAAAGTGCCAAAGTCAATGCAGTGCTCCTTACACATGAACTTCAGAAGAAGCTAAGCATGTTTGGGCCCAGCCAGTACGTGGACGGGAGACCATCTAGGAAAAGCTTGGGTTGCTACTGGAAGAGGAGCCAGCAGGAGCCAGGGTGAGGCCAGCAGGGGGCGCTTACCCTATGGTCTGAATGTGGATCTCAAAGCCCCTGTGCAGTGACGGGGACACTGCACTGTAAAAATGGTGTTGTCCTTTGAATAAGACGTAAAACCAATGTCCTCACTCTTTGTAGTCATGAAAGATCCCAGGGCATCCTTTGTAAAGAGTAAGGTGTATCCTGATGTCTGGGCTAAGTTGTCCACCACAGCCTGGTCATTCTGGCCCCCTAATCATCCCCTGTCTCTAACTGGCTCACTGTCTCTCACCCCTTCACCACATAACAGAGTGTACTGGCACAAAAAGGCTGCCATGGCATCATCCAGCGCTATGGCTCTCAACTCACTAAAAAAAGCAGTTTGAGTAGTGAGAAAAGCACGATATAAATGTAAAGAATTTTTATTATTATTACTTTGCAATTCATCAATGAATATGTTAACAAATAAAGGCATATTGTCTGGACCCACAATCTGGTTAGCATATTTCTCAAACATCTCCCCTAACCCTTTTGCAATGTTCTTCTTCAGACTTTTGCAATGCAGCCTTTTACCTTAAATCTCCAGTCAGTCTTAATTGGATGCGTTACCTTCAACTTGTTCAACAACCTCTGCTCCTTAGTGACAAGCTGACAGAGATGGGAGTAGATTCACACCTGGTGCCATGGATCGTGGACTATCTTACAGATAGACCTCAGTATGTGCGTCTCGGGAACTGCAGGTCAGACATTGTGGTCAGCAGCACAGGAGCACCGCAGGGGACTGGACTTTCTCTGGTCCTGTTCAGCCAACATATATCGGACTTCCAATACAACTCGGAGTCCTGCCACGTGCAAAAGTTCACTGATGACACTGCTATGGTGGACTGCATCAGGAGTGGGCAGGAGGAGGAGTATAGGAAGCTAATCAAGGACTTTGTTAAATGGTGTGACTCAAACCACCTACACCTGAACACCAGCAAAACCAAGGAGCTGGTGGTGGATTTTAGGAGGCCCAGGCCCCTCATGGACCCCGTGATCATCAGAGGTGACTGTGCAGAGGGTGCAGACCTATAAATAGCTGGGAGTGCAGCTGGATGATAAACTGGACTGGACTGCCAATACTGATGATCTGTGTAAGAGAGGACAGAGCCGACTATACTTCATTAGAAGACTGGCATCCTTCAACATCTGCAATAAGATGCTGCAGATGTTCTACCAGACAGTTGTGCCGAGCGCCCTCTTCTACGCGGTGATGTGCTGGGGAGGCAGCGTAAAGAAGAGGGACAAACTGGTGAGGAAGGCAGGCTCTATTGTAGGAATACAGCTGGATTTCCCAGTTCTTTGATTATCTCCCAGAGGTCCAAAGAACTTCAGCCACTACATCCCCATGGCAAGTGCCTGTGCTTGTAACCTCTCTGAACTCCCTTCCTCTCCTAAATCTTTATCTTCCTCTGTGGAAGCAACTTGACAGTCAGCAACTGCTAGCTGGGCAATGGAAGGCTGGGCTAGGATGTGGATGGCAGCAGCTGCCTGCTGATTTTGATTATAAACAGGAGGTGACAGAAGAGGTGCCCATTCTTCATCCTCCTGGTGTCATTTTGAATGGCAGTCTAATGTTGGGACTGCAGATGCTTTAGTGATTTGGAGATGTAAAGCGATTTTGTCTGTGGAACCGCCATAGAATTTGTACCAGGGGGCCGCCCAACTGCTTATGATCCTGTTCCCATATACTGTATTTGCTTTCATCTTTTATATTTCTTTCTTTTGATTTTCCAATTTACTGGCCATAATTGATTTTCATATTTGTCAGACAATCCACCTTTCCAAGCATTATATGCCTTTTTGTTAGTCCAGTCTTATTTACCTTTAGACAATACTTCTTGTAAATGAGCCCATCTCCTCTGGCCACAGTGTTAATCCTGCAGTCTTTATGTGCCATTATTTTCTTATTATATTTATCATCATCTGGCCCTTATTTATTAGCTGTCTGTGCAGAAGGACTACGGTCACCTGTGCTTACTTCACCGTTTTCACCTGAGCTTTGTTTTTGACTCATTGCCACTAAATTAATGCCAGTTTAGTTAGAAGAAGTGCTCTTTAATTTATCAAGGCCCCTCTTTGATTTTATTAATTAAAACTGTTATATGTGCAGGGGAAACAAACCTAACACCCTCAAGGACTCACCTTGAGCAAATATGTACAGTATATGTGTAAGCCCATGCTATAAACCCAGGGTCCTAAAAACTATTGAAATCGTCAGAAAAAAAAACTGAAACGTGGAGTGGAGATGTCAGGTAATTGAAAGGAACTCTTCTGGGTGTCTCTGTCCTAGGAGGATTTGTTTTGCTGACGCGTTCACCTTGCTTGTGCATTAGCGATGGGAGGAAAAGTAAAAGGGATACCGTCTTTTAGCGGCTAAGTGACTTTGTCTTTCTTTGGAGGTTTCGTTTTGCTGACGTGATCACCTCGCTTGTGTATTAGCAGCTAAGTGACTTTTTTGTTTCCTCGAAGGCGAAGCCCTCACCCCGACTCCACCTCTCACCTCTGGGCCGGACAGACACACACACTTCCACGCGTAGATGTTTATATGTAAGATATACAGTATATGAGACGCTAAACCAAGGTCCTGACTCTTTGTAGTCATAAAAGACTACATAAAAGACTGGGCATCCTTCATAAAGAGTAGGGTGTACCCTGATGCCCAGGCTATTCTGGTTTGTTTCAGAGCTCTCTGAGAATGTCCTGCAGGCAGACCTGAGTCATGCATGTGAGAAGAGACCATTTTCTAAAAAGGAATTCCTACCTTCTCACAATGCAGTCCCACATTGGATCCCATGAAGCTGGAAAGAATCATCTGAGCGGCCTGATCCCACTGCTGACACCAATAACTGTGGAAGGAAAATGTTTAATTTCGAAAATGGAGGTCTTTAGTAGCATTAATGCTAATGCAGAACCTTAATAATAAGTCCTGATTGACCAATTAACACTGCTTAGTTTATACCAAACAGGAGTTAAGTTATGTCTGGTTATGTTCTGGTGAATCGTACTTAGCAAACATTTATCAGCCTTACTGCTCACATACTGTAGATCATTCATTGTCTTATCAGTAACAGCCCATCTTTAAACTCTACGATACTCCATTAACAAAAACAGGACACCTTCATGTAACACTAACGGCTGGCTGCCTGTGGGAGTATTTTATGGGTATGATATACTGAATAAAGACCTATAAAAATACTGATTTGGTTGAACGTAAAGAAAATAACTAGGGTGAAACTATTTAGCATGCATGAAACCCATCTCATTGCTTACTGTTAAATAATAAAATATATTTTGCAAGTGACAGGATTCAAAGTTCATAGAGCAGAATACAAACCCTGAGTAGGTTTACGTAAATGCAACACAAGTTCAACTTCTATTTCCACATCAAAGAGTTGGCATCACTTACAGCCAATTTACTAGAGACCCACAATTAATAAAATAAAGCAGGGTGACATTTTAACTGTAATGGAAAGAACCGTTTGTTAAAAATCGTAACACACATTTATGCAGCACTAATCTGGATAATGGCGAGTTTCCAAACTTCTCTTGGTCAGGAGAATCGGCATCTTCAAGTAAAGATCCACAAGTAAAGAATACTCAAAAGCAAAGAAAACATTTCTCTACATGCAAGTCTTTCAAATCTCTAAAGGCGCTGAATTATCCTCTAAGAATTTGAAGCCTATTTGAAAGTCTATTTTATGATTTAAAATGTAAATTATCTAACGCTATTATAAATGAGTGCAGCGACAAAGGAAAAGAAGAGCTGGAGATTCAGCCAGGACTCCCCATTTATTTGGCTCTTTGGTTTGTTTAAATGGCACACTGGCGGTCAGAACCCAGCAGTCTTCCTGTTGACAGACAGTCGCCACCAAAGAGGATGATGAAATCTGGGGACCATTTTTTACGGTGACGTAAAGTCAAATGAATTTTTAAATTTGGTGAGTTCTGAAATAGAAACAAAATATTATTTTTATGCTTTTCGAGAATAATATTTTAATGTTGTTTGAAATAAAAACAATCTGTCACACTAAGTCAGTGATCCAGCTGATGTAGACAACCACAAGAGTTTCAAAGGCCAAAATGTCTCTTCCTATAAAGAATAAAAAATGTTGTGGATTTTTTGCTTTTATTTTCAGCTGTAAAAGTCAGAAATGTTCATTCTGTTCCTCCATTAAATTGTAACTTCCGTTTAGGTTTGAAATACTAATCATATCCAGCATACGTGTTTTCAGGGAAAGACAGATGATGAATTGAACCAGAAGTGAGGGCTCAGAGCTGCGTTTATTCACCAGATGCCCGACTCTGTCGTCCCTTCTGAATTGGTTTAATTGGCAGCACCAAACTGGTCCAGTGTAGCTGCGCTGCCCTTCGATGAACTGATGCTGGGTTGATATTAGTAAAGATCAGCATCAGCTTCCCATGACCTTAAATTGATTAAGTGGAATGGGAAAACGGATGACAAATGAACCAATGAAAATTGCAAAAAGAAGAGAACTATTTCATTCTTTCATTTGATATTTATGGACCCATCTTTCTTTCAGAAAAGGAACAGAATGAAGAGTTCAAGGACGCTCCAAAAATGAAGGCAAAGAAAGTTACTAAGAAATTTTTCCCCAGTTCCCCTCTGTTTGAGAAGTGGGGAGGCGAGTTGTCTGAGAAAGAACAAAAGGAGGCAGAAAGCTTGTTTCTACAATATGGATACAACGTTTTTCTAAGTGACAGGCTGCCCCTGAACAGGGACATCCCAGACACCAGAGATCCCAGGTACAGTAGGTAGCCATGTCAGGCCTACTTTGGGTCTCAGCTTTTTGTTCACAAGGAAATTAAAAGAAAAATCATAAAGTGAAAGGCCCACCTTAACACACAAGGATGAGCTTCTAAAGAGATGTTTCTGCCTGATATTTCAGCTTTTTGTTGTTCTGTTCCATCTTTGTAAAATTTCAATGTCACTGTCTTAGCTTGTTTTATCCATCCACTTAGGAATGAAAATCTTACGCCAACAAAATCTTTTTAGTCCTCTGGATACTGCTGGCTTGAAGTGCTTCATTTACAGCCACACAAATGACATTAAACATGAACACCCCACTATGATCTCTTAATGGCAGAAGGTAACCTCATGGTAGGTGCAGGGGAAGACATGCCCCACTGTAGTGAAGTTTAAACAACGTCTAGATTGATTAAAATTACCTTCAGCGTAGCCATTTATGACCCTTCTCTGGAGATACAGATGTGTCTGCTGGCCAATCAGATGAGTAATACGTAAGCTACTACCACCTCTTGGGGCGTGTGGGGATGTTCTGGGGTGAGTATTGGGCACGGTGTTGAAGAGTTATTGTTAATTAAACTGTTGTCCTGAATTGTCCCTCTGCGTGTGACACCTTCTAGATCATCAATTTGGGGGAGCGGTGAGTTGACCAAAGTGGACCAGCTGTGTGGAGGTGCTGGGCTTGCTAAGAAACTTACAATCCCATTGCCCCCAGAAGGAAGCCCAGACTGGAGGGCAGGTTTGAAAAGATAGTTTGCTCTGAGATGTGCCTGGACTGGATTGGTCTGAAGTAGAGAGTCGCCTTCTCCTATTGGTCCAGGACGTTTATCAGAAATGATAAAGACAGAAGTAACAAAGAAACTGTCTCCCTTGTGCCAGTTTTCTCTTGGCAGCCATATTAAGACAGACAGACACTCCATTCAAAGGCCTGGTGGTACCCGACAGGACATCATAAGATGGAGAGGCGCCACCTATGGACGCCCGATTAACTGCTGTGTAGTCTGTTGTAGTGTTTTTCTCACACTCATTTTACTTTGCTTATAATTTTGAGCATATTATCTAAAGTCCATACTGCCTTTCCTGTCCTAGATAGAAACGCAAGTAGGGAAGTGCAGAACTTCAGTAACTGACAGTAAGGTAATTGTGTGGGATGTGAGACGCTTTGCTGAAGTCTGCATATTAAAGCGTATAACACAGGGTCAACCTGTTAAGACAAAACATCCACAATTTCTGAAAGTCTGCACTTTTTGCAATGAAATTTAAAAACATTAAAAGTGCAAATCACGCCCACCCGCAGTTTATGTTACCCCTGAAGTTGTTTTGCATTGGATGCAGTGGGGTGCACTGCCTGCTCCCCTTCCACTGACACCATCTTGTTATTAAATGGCAGCTTGTTGCACCTGAAATGGAGATGTTGTGTTGAGCGTCATGCTGAGACACCTTTTCTCCCTCAGTAGTTTTTTCAAGTCTGCTGGAAGGGAGAGTTTGGCTTGTTGGGAAGACGTAGGAAAAACGCTGGTCACGTGTGCTTTGTGTAAAATCCTTCTGTTTGCTGACATTTTTATGATAATTGGTGGAAGGAGAGGAACCCTGAATAGTCTTTGAAATTACAGACTCCAAACAATGAATTATTACAAGAAATGACAAGAAGGAAAATAATTGTTTAATATTTTAATGTCACCGGTCAAGAGTCCAAGGATATGGGATGTCTTGTTAGCTTTGAGCTGGCCGGACCCTCGTTACATGGGGGGTTCCATCATTTTAGTCTCAAGTAGCTGTTTCAGGTTAGTCATCTTGGCCTCAGTCATTTGTCAAGTGTCATTATTTGAGACTCCTTCTAATTCGGTGGCAGTGCTGTAAATATGTCACCCTTCAAACTGTTGAGATATCACACATTTTAATGGCGCTGCTGCGTTCGTTTTATATTTCCAAAACTACAACCTCCTAAAGACCCACTGATGCCGAAACAAGTGACGCGGCTTTGGGCAGATGGCAGCAAATAAAGAGGAGACCGACAAGGGCCCTGATCTGCTCTACCTGGCACTGAAGTTGACCATTTGGCTTCAACAAGACCAGGAGTGAAGACTCCTTGCATTCAGTCTCTACAAAACAAAACACGAGCTCGTCTTCAAACAACAAGTGTTTAGAAAACGCCATCATAGCAGTGATAAAATGCTCCTGACTTGAGGAAGCTGACCATTAAGCTGCTGGCTGTGGACAGAAAAGAAATGAATGGAAAACTAGCAGAGCTTGAATGATGCTAAAGAAGAAATGAAGGGTGCAACGAGATGTTTAGAAGATATAAGAATATGGCGAGGAAAGCTGGGGGCGAAATGAATATGTTTAGCATCCAACCTGATAACATGACATGTGAACATCCTACTGAACAGTTGAAACAAATGGCAACTACTAAAGTGTGATTGATTGGGAGTATCTCTATGTATAGTGAAAAGCAATCCTGTTCTAAAAAATTAGATTGCAATTTGATTACTCTGAAAAGCAAAGCAGCCGTGTATTAAAAGATGACTCTTCAAATATCTAAAGCAGTGAGCGACCTGACATTACCTACGTCACAAATGTTTGTAGTTCAGACTACATAAGGAACAGATGGTGACAGAACAGCACCTGCTTAGCAATAGAAAGGACATGTTGTTTAAGTCTTTATGCTTTACTTGTGCTCCAGCCATTAATTAAAAGCCAGTTTACTAGAAATTCAGGGTTGAAACATTCACTCAAAATTAAGAGCTGGTGCTGCAGCAAGTCTTTGAAACTACACGATATTCAAGTCATCAGAGGCGCTAGGTATCCCAACCTTAAGATACGTTTACATTGACATCCCTTTCAAGGACACTTCATATAGACTTTTCTAGCATCGCACCATGTTTTCTATGTAGAAAACGTGTTTTCTGCGCCTTGTAACTGATCTATCAACTAATGTCAAGGTGCCCATTCTTAGAAGATCAATGACAGAAAAAAGGCCTCTCAGTTGGAATTCAAGACAAAGAATGGAATTCAGCCTCTGCAAAAGAAGACGTGTTAAGTGCATTGCAAACATCCACCTCAACTAAAATGATCCAAACTACAGTACATCAGAGACAGGATACAAGCCATGAAAGATGCCCTCAAGCTGCAGTCTCACCAGAGCAAATGCTTTGAAAATGATTGCCCAACTCTCAGATTTGATTATTTGATTATTCGTCAGATAGTATCATATTTGCAATACTCTCAGTCATTTAACAACACAACAATGGGATAAGATTGTGCAACATAAATCTGGTTTGATTCTCTTTGCTGCAGTACATTGCATGCATGTTGATTCATATTACTCAGATGGAAGAATCCTTACCCACCATTGATGATTCAGTAGTAAAGAGATGTACTGTAATATCCAAAACTGGAAATAAATGGATTATGTAGGTCATATGAGAACATGGACAACCATTTTAGGGGGGCTAAAAGGCAGTTTGAAAGGAATATAGCAGATAAGGCGAGAAATGACCCAAAGAGATTCTTTCAATAATTTAGTAGTAAAAGAACAGTCAAGGAGGAGATCAAGTTCATCAGGAATAGTTAAGGAGAATTAAAAACACAGACAGTGAAATAGCAGACGCTCTAAACACACATATTCTGAAGTCTTCACAAGTAAGGAAGTGGATAACCTCCCAGAGGTAACAGGGACTACTAAAGAGGTACTGAGGGATTTAGAAATTGTAGAGAGAGAGGAGCTGCTCAGATTAAATAGGCTGAAATCAAACAAATCACCAGGACCAGATAATACTTAAGTTCTTAAAGAGGCTAGCGAGTACAGATGTAAACCCTTGACACATATTTTTAGGAAGTCACTGGGCACTGGGCAGATTCCAAAGAACTGGAAACTGGCAAATATTATCCTGTTATATAAAAAACTATAGGCCAATAAGTTTAAAGTCCATCACAGGAAAATTAATGGAAGGAATTATTAAGAATAAGATTGAGCAACACATGGCAAGTACAGGAGTTTTATTGAACAATCAGCATGAGCTCAGAAGAGGGAGGTCATGTTTTACTAACATGCTGGAAATTCTATGAGGAGGCAACAAAAGGTTATGATCAGAGTGGAGCTTATGATACTATTTATCTGAACTTTCAGAGAACCTTTGATAAGGTGCCACATGAGAAGTTGGGCATCAAAAAAAGTGGGAGTTCAAGGTGTGATGGGTAAATGGGTGCAGAATTGGCTCAGACACAGGAAGCAGAAGGTGATGGTGTGAGGAACCTCATCAGAATTGTGCAATGCTAAGTGTCAAAGTCAAAGTCAAAGTGAACGTTATTGGCATTTCAACCATATGCAAGTATAGACGAAATTGCTAAGCTCAGGGTCCACAGTGTAACAACATGATGTGCAAATAATAAATTAAAAATAGAATTAAAATTTAAATTTAAAATTAAAACACAAACAAGACAAGACATTGTGCAAAGACAAGACAAAGAATTAGCAATATTGACGTGTAGTTAGCAATATGAACATTGACGCAATGTATATATTTGAGCCCTTTAAGACATATTGTAATGGTGCATGCTGTTAATGGTGCTGATTGATTGATTGATAAAAAGAGAATGAGAAGGAATTTGCTGAATGAGGCCTTTGAAACGTTTACCACCTGCCATGCTGTATAAGCACAAAACTCATAAAAGTTCAAATCAAGACACCCAGTTCAACATCAGCGCTTTACACAGTGACCCATAATGGACACTCATCTCCCAACATGCATTTTTCACACTGAAATAAATATGCAAAAACAGCATGAATACACAAAAAATACAATCCCACAATGATATGTAGGAGATACTAGTTTATTGTTAGGGACTTGTATAACGAGTATAAGTTCTATGATTGTGTAACGTTTGTAGCCGCAGTCATGGTACTTGTACTGTCATGTGTCCAGAATTTAACATGGACTCTAATCAAATGTCCAACCAGCATACAAGTCACCACACACTCCAGTACCATGATAAACAAGGATCTTTTAAAATATATAACTTTATTTAATTAGATGAAAGCAAATTCAAATAAACAATTTAACAAAATATTGTATTCTCTAATCTGAAAGTGCCAGTCTGTTGGCGCATTCAGCATTAAGAGTCACGATGCGCCATCCATTGGAATGTACACAAAGACACTTGTCCTTTTCTTAGGGTGGATAATACATTAATGAGATGTAGACATACGGTATAATGTTGGATACCTGTGCTAATTTTGAACTTTCCATGTCTTCTGTACAGTTGTGCAAACAAACAATATCCAGAGGACCTTCCGACCCTGAGTGTGGTTCTAATTTATCTGAATGAAGCCCTGTCCATCCTGAAGCGCGCCATCAGGAGCGTCATTGACAAGACCCCTCCTCACCTGTTGAAGGAGATCATTCTCGTTGATGACTGCAGCACAAATGGTTTGTATTGTGGTGTTGGGCCAAAAAGTAGTTTGCTTCACATGCACGTAAGATTGGAGTTATCTGCAACAAAGAAACCAGCGTTTCAGTTTCAGGCATCACAGGGAGTCCCAGCTTATTACGGTAGCACTGAAGAGAAGGCAATAAGCAGTCCTGGATGGGACACCAATTCCTTATTACACACTCACTTTCACTCATAGGGGGTGAGTTTCGAGTCTTTGCACTGCATGGCATACTTAATTACTGCATGTGTCTTTGTGGAAGAAAAAAATAACCAGTGCCGTATAAAGCAAGCCAAGCCCATAAGAGTAATTGGCTCATAAATTCTAAATAATATGTACTCCCTCTGTTGTTATTTAGCAGACCTGTTGAAGCCAATCTTAAATGGGCACAAAATCATAATTTATTTCTTTTTGACTGTGCAGCCTGCCTGTTAAACAAACAAGACCAAAGTCAAGGCCAGAGACCCGCCAATGTCAGAATCAAACGTCATAATCCCAGAATAAAGGCCAAAAGTAGAGCTTCCTTTGGGAGATATTGACCTGAGTCAACTGTCCAATCTGTCACCATACCTTTCTTTCCATCTGCTCTTGAGAAAAGGATGGACAAACCATTGCATGAGCTTTGGTGTGTCCAATTATTTTATCAAAGTGCAAAAACCCGTCCTGATTTCATTTTAAAGGCATGGGCTAGATGCCAAACAAAATGCCCACATAAATGTTGACGGCTTCAGAAAACATCATGGAAACTTGCTCAGATATTCCAGTGGTGGTTCCTCCCTTTCATCTGATGCTGCCAGGACAGTACTTGACTTCCCACAAGTTTTTAAAAGATAGCAGTAGTTTGATGGTGTTCTTGGTACTAAGGAATATCCTAAATATTGTAATACCTTCCTTTTTGACTTAACTTCCATGATGGAAATAGAAATTGGCATGGACATTCTCTGTATACTGCAACATTAAAATCTCAAAGAGACTTTCTCCGACAGAGACAAGGAAGTTGGCACAATTCAGAGCAAACACAAATGAGGCATTGTCACTAGTCAGTAACACTTTGCTTCCATTAACAGATGATCTGAAAGACAAGCTTGAAGACTACATCAGGCTGATAAACAAGCAGCGTCCCGGGCTGGTTAAGCAGGTGAAACATGCCAAACAGATGGGGCTGACACAGGCACGGATATCTGGATGGAAAGCATCGACGGGAGATGTTGTTGCTATCTTGGATGCCCATATTGAAGTTCAAGTAGAATGGTAGAGTATATCTAATAAGTTGGTATGTTAAGGAAAGCTGCCAGTTGAAATGTGGTCTTCAAATCTGGAGTAATGAGACTTTACAATATTGTTGTTAGTTCCTAACCATCACACAGATTGGCAGTTTTGTTTCTCTTTGGGATATTTGACAACATTTAGGAGGCATGTCATTTGTCATTTGTCATTTTCTAACCTGCTCAATCCCCGACCAGGGTCATGAGTGGGGAGCCAGAGGCTGTCCCAGATAACAAGAACAAATCCTGGACAGGGCATCAGTCCATCACAGAGTGAACAAACACACACACACACACACACACACACACACACACACACACACAGATCCACACACCAAACACACACAGGTGACAATTTAGTGTCACCAATTCTCCTAACTTGTATGTCTTTGGGCAGTGGGAGGACACCCACTCAGATGTGGGGAGAACTTTCACAATCCACACTGAAAGAACCCAGGATGCAAACCCTGATGTTCTTACTACAAGGCAGCAACACTACCTCTGTGCCACCGTGCCATCCATTTAGAAAGCAAAATAATTTCTGAAAAGAGCAACCTAATCAGATCAAAGACAACACTTAAAAAGTGCTTTCAGTCTTTTTGAGTTAAGGGTCATATGAGAAATGGATTTTCTCTTAAAGAAAAAGGATCTGTAGCCTGGTGATCCTGCTGAAGTCACTGCCATAAGATTACGTCCCCTGGGCAGCTGATGATCAGTCAGCTCCCTTCTTCAGTAGACGAACGCATTGCTTTTTAGATGGCCTCTCTTGTTTGTACGCTAAATGTGACCTCCACATCCTACACCATCATGGAGGAGTTTGCCCAGCCTTTGTTACAGGCACACCCTGGGCAAAAGAAGTCCTGCCATAAAGCAAAAGACAAGGCGTGGCAGAGAGAGGACAGAAAGTAGAGAGCAAATGCTCACTGGGGGTTATAAAGGAAGAAGCCTGCCAAAGGTTTTCTTGAGTGGACATAAATGCCACCTTTTGGTGCACAGTTTCTTCCATTAAGGTTGTTGCCAGTTGAGGTTTGGCTGTTTGTTCAGTGACAGAGAGTAGCAGGCAGTGGCATACAGAGACACCTCTGGATGTCACTTGCCTGTGCTTGATCTCTCTTATGAGAAGAGGCTCAGAACCTCCAAAGAGATGCCCTGAGAGGAGAACCTCCACTGATTTTCAAAACAAGGCTTCTTTAAGAAAAGACGTGTGTGCCAAAGCAAAGTAAAATGGACAATGCCAGCCCTAAATCAAACATATTTAATGAAGTTGTGCACTGTAACCATTTTCAGAATCTTGTAAATGTCAGAAAAAAACAAAGGTGTTTTTATGATTTCTCTGCCTTTGGATTAAGGATGTAGGAAGTCCATACTAACAAGATCTGCTTAATGAAGAATAGAAAGGATGATAAAGCGCAACAGTCACTGGCTGTGACAAACATGAAAATGGATACATGCCAAATGCACAATGGAAGCGTTTTAGACGTTTTTATCAATTAGTTGCTTCACACAGATTTGAACAAAATAAACCAGAACATACCAAACTCGAGTACAAACATACGGGTTATTACTTACATTTGCTTTTGAAGTGGAACCTGCACCAGGATAAGTAACTTGCTGTAAGTCATCAGTCAGATAATCAACGATGAGGACTAATCCAGCACTCCACTGGTGACTGAGACCATCTCCTTGGCCACAAACCTCCAAGTGGTGTGCGTATATCCCACGTGCCCTGTGAATTTAAACACACGATCAAAACCACAACATACATCAGCTGCTCCTGTTATCTTTTAAGTTAACTGGATCGTAGGGTTTGTCAATTGTTCCATCTTGTCATTCAGGTGGGACTATAGAAAACATTTAGCTGCTTAAGAAGAAAATTGGTTAGAGTTTCAATTAGCAAATGTGACAAATGGTCTTACTTTTAATAAAATTTTCACTAAGACAACATAATAAAGAGTAAGACAGCCAGGGCCCTTACCTGGCCAGGACGCCTATTTTATGGAGGGACATCATCTCTCCTGGAGCGCTAGATGGCAGTCCCCCTAGGTTTCAGTGGTGCCTCGGACTCCCACAGGGCATCATGGGAGTTGGAGTTCGGAACAGCCCTGTTGGGTTCTGTCACGACCTGGGGGTCTGCCATCTAACTCTTCCAGGGACTTGATGCCCTGTGCATGTTTCCTCCCACTGTACTTCCATAAAGTAGGCGTCCCGGTTGGGTACAGGGTCAAACATGAAAACATGTGTACACAACTGTTAACAAAAAAAGTCGAGGTGGTCCAGGGGAGAGAAATGGAGTGATATTCAGTGTAGCTGCCATTTTGGTCATCTGTGCTGTTGTTGGTTTTCACTCTTCATTTCTTTCAAATATCCCTGCTGTGGATGTTAAAGCAAAGGCCTTTCCTACCTCCATGAAGCCTGCCAGAGAGCCAACTGCACAAGCACTCTCTCAAAGCCCGCTTGACCGACAGCATACAGATACAGTAGCTCCAGGGTTCCTCCAGTTCCCTCACTGGCATGCCTACCTGGCTTAGCATCTCCTTCACACTCACCCTATCACTGAGCTCGGCCCTGTACTGTTTCCCCAGGCTTTTCATTGACCTTTCTTTGACAGTAGAAGATTGTGTCTTCTCAACCTGGAATCAAAACTGGTCCTCGACAGACCCCTTCTTCAGGACTAAGCTTCTAGATTTTGGTGGTGTAATCTCCATCAGAGCTACCTGCCCTCTGGGACTGTCCTTGATATTATTGCTAAATTACGTATCCATGAATACTGCAATTGTCAAAACTGCAGCCCATCTTAGCTCCTCCATGGTAGGCAGAGTAACAATGCCAGCACACAGCTGAAATAACTCTGGAGAAGTTGCTGAACTTTTCTGGTAACATGTTAGGCTCACAGTGTAGCTTCTACCAGCTTGTCAACTATTGTTCCATCAGAGCTGGCCAGGTCAAGCCATCGCACTGCTAGATCCCCTTACATAAGTTCATTGGAAGGTTTTTTGAACCCATTTAATCCACCCAGATGGATTGCTGTTGGTGGCTGGAGCTGATCCTGAGCTTTTCAGCAGAAGGAACAGAAAGGCAATTAACAGTTACTATAGTTTATTAAATATCATTCAGTCATTTCTATCACATTTTGAGTGATTTTGGTCACATTCATGTTTACATCCTACAGAGTGTCATCTTGTTTTCAGGACAAAGAACCGACGTGCATTTTGCTGCTTGTTAAATGTTTGCCATGTCTGTCATGTTTGTGCAGGGCTCAGCCAGTTCTTGCCCGGATTAAGGAAGATCGCACCGTGATTGTGTCACCAGTCTTTGACAGGGTGAACTTCGACACCCTTAATGTGGTCCGTTATGCTACTGCAGCTCATGCTTTTGACTGGCCGTTGTGGTGCATTTATGAGTCGTTTTCACCCGACTGGTACAAACTAAATGATGTCTCCATTCCAGGAAAGTAAGTTCTGCTCTTCCTTTCTGCCAGCTAAGCTGCATGATGTGTTTTGTGTGATGATGCTGCCTACAACGCTGGACTCTGCAGTGTTAATTTAGCTTCACTGTGCGACTTAACGCAAATCATTTTGACCTGCCTAAAATCTGACTTACGTTTATGACACAGCATGTAGACTACGTACACGTGCATCTGCTGGATTCTAAATGTCATTTAAAGTGCTTTGGTCATCTTGAAAAGGTCACATTAACGTTTTAGATTAAGTAAGGATTGAGTGACAATTCATGACCATATTCCAGTAAATTCACTCTTATCAAGGTGTATAAACATCTTGTAAAGTAACATTTGGGCCTCACCCATCCATTTTTCACAAGGACCCTGTGACTCTTCTGGAAGTAGTGGATGTAAGGTGGGGCTCATCAGCCTCGTCCCCTCATGGCGACTAACTGACAGGCCCACCCTGCTGACTTGCTGTAATGACATTTCCACTTGGACAGACCCATCTGGGAATCATCTCCTGGAGCTGAAAGGCAGCCGTGATAAGCGCGGCACCAGCTCTCATCCTAATAGCTTCTGATTTCAGCACTTCATCCATTAGTCTGCTTTTGATTGCACAGATGTGCTTATTGCCTATCACAGGGGTCGCCATCTCCAGTCCTGGAGGACCACCGAGGCTGCAGGTTTTCATTCTAATCCTTTTTTTAATGAGTGCCCTGCTTGTGCTGCTAATTAACTTTCAATTTTATTTGAATTGCTTTTTAAAGATTTGTTACCCTGAATTTCTTCCTCATTCCTCTTTATGGCTTAATTTCTTTCCTTAAATGGCACCCAAACAGAAATGAAATGTGAAGTGAGTGAGCCATCAGAAGACCACCTAAGTCAGGGCCTCAAACTCCAACCAGTTTCACTCCAACCAGCTGCTTAATGAGGTGCTGGTTCTTGTCGTTAATTAAACCCTAATTCTTTAATTCCGTGGCTTGTTGCTGCTCTCATGGTGTATTAACAGACATTTCTGATATTGTTGATTTCCACTCCCTAAGAGCAACTCTTCAAATGTTTTGAGGACCTGAGCAGATTGACATTCCTGAGACCCTCACCTTTATTCTCTGATGGTCTCAGTTTGCTGGTCACGTTTTGGCTCATTTTGAATCTCGTTATAGTTTGGCTGCTAATTAATGAAAAGGAAACAATTAAAGGGTCTGAGTCTTTAGAAGCAAGTCAATTAAAATGCAGCAAAAGCAGGTCACGCATTAAGAAAAGGGTTTGAATGAAAAGCTGCAGCCACGGTGGTCCTCCAGGAGTTGGCGACCCCTGGCCTAAAATGAATGTTTTTTTTCTTGACTTTAGATTGGATAATAAATGAAGTACAAAAACAAGTACAAGGAACTAAATACACAAAATAAACCATTCTATTTGAAAGCATACAAATACTTAATGGCAAAGTAAAGTTTAAGTAGTTTGCAAAAACAGCAATTAGCGTTTCTGGAAAGAACTAATAGATAAACAAATGTATTAAACAACAGAAAATTGCTGAATAAGGAAGGCCTGCTTTGTATTAGCGATTGATGGGCTTAGCAGCAGAGTGGCACAGTTACTGCAGCAGCACCATCACAGCTCCAGGGTGCCCGGGTGTGAAGCCCACTCTGGGTGGGCAGCTGTTTACTTTGCACCCATGTCTGCCTGGAGCGTCTCTGGGCACACTCACATTCTAAAGACATGCTTGTTAGCTCAGTGGGCAGCACTAAAGTGACCCTCTACGGTTGTGACTACTATTCAGGTCCATGAAGGTCTGGTGATCCCATCACGAATGCTGCCAGGAGAGTCTTCAGCTCCCTGGGACCCTGTGCTGGGAAACACTGGTCCAGAAAAAGGAATGATGGACAGATGAATGAATGAATCTCTGCATGTCTTCTGGCATCATTTAAAAAATGTTTAATGTGGTGTGATATTCTATTGTCTGCAGGTCTCCTTCTATTATGGGCATTCTCTTTGCAGACAGAATATTTTTTGGAGAAATTGGTGCACTGGATGATGGAATGAAAATCTATGGTGGAGAAAATGTGGAGCTGGGAATTCGAGTAAGTCAAGCCACATTCACTTTACAGAGAGATGTTTTCAACTAAATGCTTTGAGATCCCCATTGCTGTTTCTTTAATAATTTGTCTTTATGCAACAGCGCTTTTTTAAAAACCCCTGAATATCCAAGTAAAGCTTCAAAATCTTTAACAATCTTAGTGGACCCCCATTGCAGAGGGTCCCCGAGTTAATGCATATAGAGCTGATGCCACAAAGTGTCTCAAAGTGCATTCTGACTGACATTTTCGTGTTCCCTCTGGGTTTGTGTGCGTTTTATCTTAACACAGGCATTACAGAACGGGTAAGCCTCGCAAATATGGCATTGGGCACCAGACTGTCAAAAAAGTAAGAGAACCACGCGGCCAAAAGGAAAAGTCCTTTATGTGCCAAAGTAAGAAGGCTGAGGATACAACAGCAGTTTCTGTTCTGTGTGGTGCCCACTATCTGGGGGAATGAGGGGGGCAATGGGAGGGAGTGGGAGGCCATACTTGATAAGATTCACCCAGCATGCAAGAGGGCAGACGAGGGCATTCGTCTAAGGTGTAAATCCAAGTAAGAATTACACTTGACAGTAAATGTGATCTTAAACTTGAGTTTCAGTGTCAAATTGGCTTTTTCAAAAGATGCTGAAAGATAACTTTTTCATTTTTACTGTACATGATTTGAACTCTTACAAATATCTTTAAACAACTGCATGTACATTTAATAATATACTTAAATAAAATAAAGACATCTTTAAATCTGGCTACTGTGATGGAGTGTCTACATTTGAGTGCCGCTAACTGTAAGAAATATGAATGCACACCGCAAATATTTGAATGGTTGGCCGAGTTCAGCCACAACAAATCATTGTGCTTCACCACGCAAGACATTTGGGTTTTCATAGCAACACGCAAGTAAACGCCATAGAGAGGGCTTCACCATTACTTATAACATGGCAGTGTGTCGCCCAGACAATGCAAAGTGAAGGCTATGGACTTGCGCTTCCTTAAATATTATACAGGTATATGACTGTTAGAGCATATAACTACGTTTACCATGTCAGGTCTCCTAGGAAAGTTAAGGATACCTTAGAGTGGCCATTAAAGCACAAGGACTTAATATAAAGGGTTTATTTGAATAAAATACGTGATAAATACAGTGGCATGTGTCGCATGGAGGTAAGCACTCATGTGTGCTGAACTGTGCAGATTTGATATCCTGTATATTTTCAAGTTCAGTTTGTATTTAACATATTTAGTGTTTATCACCTGGATCAACTAATCCTTTGTCGTCAACTGACACCCCCCCCGTTTTCAAAAAAGCTGGGTTGCAGTTTGTTATCACTTAGAAGGTAGTTGTTAATGCTAGCTTATTATCATGTCATAAGAAGTTGAGACTTCATTGTCTACATTATCTACATTAATACATGATAGTCTTTTATCCCACAACTTCATATTTCAACCTTTATGCCTGAAGAAAGGAATAAACAAATGCTCTTCTGGATATCTTTGATTTTCAAAAAAGATACCTTTAAAGAATACAGCCTGCTTTATTTATAGATATCCTTAAACAAAATCTAGATGTTTTCACATTAATTACAGACACATTTAACTTGTGGAGGCTTCCGAGCCGATGCCACTGTGTAGGTATGTAGGCTCAGAGCATCGCACATATGCTGCATTTCAGAAAAACGCTTAGGCAGCAACCCTCGTGGGGCACAATAACTACAGCGAGAAACAAAAGCACAAGTCTGCACCCTACTGATGGTGCCACTCGCTCAGCCTGGGGGTCTTTTCAGCACGAGGCACTAATGGCTGCTCTACAGTAAATAAAATTGTGCTCTTTTGGTGGGAGAAGCCCCTCGTTTGATTCCTCTGGGCACATTTTACTTCCCACTCTTTAAAGCAACATATAAACTATTAACACGTATACTGTAGAGAAGAACACTGCTGTATAGAGGATCTAAATATTTCTCTTATTTTACCTGAATGGCACCTTATATTAAAATGGATTAGATGCTTGGACATATTCTTAATTTATCTTAAAAAAAACCAAGTGATTTAAAAATATATGTAAGTATATCTTTAAATTCACAGAAAATGATTTTGGGATATATTTGTATCATGTAAAGAGAGCTGTAATTTATGATAGATATCTGTAGGCAGTTACACTTTAATTTTGGTGTACATTATAAACTAATAATTAGCAGTCTATAAACATTTTATTTAATATGCAATTAAAAATCATAAATTATCAATAAAATAGTAGGACTGTTGCTGCAGTCATTTTTCATTGTTTTATGCAATTGTCTTTGTACTTTGAGATCCTTTTAACTCATCCTGATACAATTGGCTTGTCACATAAGAGCGTTGCATTTCTTGTGTTCACTATTTTTGCATTAATATCATGAATCTAATCTTTAACTTAGTCTGCTGCCCTATTCCAACAGCTGACAAAAAGCATAAAGGTTTCATTTATTTAGCCTTACAGTAAATTTTCCGACTCGATGACTTGCTTGCTCACTTGCATGTTATCCTGAAATCTAAGTAAAGTGAAAATGTCGGCACCACAGCAAAGATTAAATAAACTGTTGAATAAAGCAGAAAACTGAAATACGCGCACAAACCTGATCGCTGTGTTTTTTTTCTTGCCGTTTGCTGTGCTGATGCAGGTCTGGCTGTGTGGGGGCAGCGTGGAGGTGGTCCCCTGCACCCGCATTGCCCACATCGAGAGGGCACATAAGCCGTATCTCCCAGACCTGAGCATCACAATGAAGAGAAATGCCCTGAGGGTGGCCGAGGTTTGGATGGATGAATATAAAAGAAATGTACTCGTTGCCTGGAATCTCCCAATTAAGGTAAGACGTTTTAGAGGCAATTTTTCCTTTGAGAAGGAGTTGTGCATTTTTAAATATTTTTCCTCTTTACAAAAATGAAATAGCTATAGTTGCCAAGTAATTTAATACTGTGGTAAATAACCCCCAAAATATGTCTCTTGACAAAATGTTTGAGAGACGGACTAAACCACCTAACAAAAATCAATCACTTGTATCCATCATATAAGCACTCGTCTGTTTTGAAAGATGAGAGCAGATGTGCTTTACAGTCATCGCCATATCTGAGAAAGGCTCTGACACTGCTGGATCATCCAAACCCACTCATGATGTCGTCTCTCTGAGCGTGTGGATCAAATGACTATTATCTAAGACGCGTTCCCTTTTCCAACAGACAATAAAAGTGGGGTTCAATAAGTGAAGAAAATGGTTCAATATCCTGATATTTGTATTATTGAATTCATTGTTACTAGGACTTACTTTTTGATTAATTTATGTTTTGTTTGATACATTCATCCAAGATTATTTACAACATTAGAATTCATTGCAAAAATCTTTTTTACAAGTTTTTACAATTAAAGCACAGACAAGCTGGGCGAATTGCTGTGAATGTGCGACAGAGACAGACAGGAAACAAACAAGCGCCTAGAAATGAAGACACTCTGGGCAGGAAAATCATTTTCAAGCATTTATTAATTTCTCCTTACCTTGCATACATTTGTGTAGCATCCAGATTTGTTTTACTATGTAAGAAATGGAACACAAATACAGTATACAGTATAGTGATGTCTGGAGAAGGAGGCGAGTCCAGGTTTCTGAAGAAATCAGCTTTATTGTTATCCAAACAGGAACATTTCTCAAAGCAATTATCCATACGGGAGTTTCACTTCAGTGCACACAAACACAGCAAGCAGCAGTGACGTTGTCAGTCGTCCTGTATGAAAGAGAAAAATAGAAAGCTGTTATTGTCATTGTAAAAAATGACAACCAAATTACAGGTGCCACTCTATCTGGGTACAAAAAAGCAAACAACATTACTTTTGTGCAACAAAAAAACTACAACAAGAAGAACAACATAAAAATAATAAATGTAAAAAAATATTATTGCACTAAAGGATATTGCACATTTAGCCCGGTTTATTGATAACAGTATATTATATGTAAAATATATACTTCAAAAGAAATTAGATCAAAAGTGACACCACTAGTAATACAATAAATAATAAATAATCCCATTTTACTGAGGAGTAGCTGCACGAGGGGAGCAGCAGTGTGTATGAGTCCATTTCCCAGCACTGACCAAAAACTGTTTAACCCTTAATGGCCATTGTTCTTATGGGCATTGAAAAGAAACTGTTTCTGAACCTGCTGTTTGGTGCTTTCAAAGATCTCTAATGTCAACCAGAGAGTGACACCAGAGTGTCAAAGATCCGTAATGGTATTTGTGGCTCTGCTGAGATAGTGGGAGTGGGCAGTGATGTCCAGCGAGGGCAGACAACAACAAATGAGTTCTGGAGAGCCTCCTTGTCTTTTGCAGTGCATCTGGTTTACCATACTGTGATACGATATGCCAGGATGCTCTCGATGGCTGACCAATAAAAAGCCACCAATAGTTTTCAGTATAGTGCAGTCTCTGTTGCACTTTCTGGACCATTCCTGTGGTGTTCTCAGACCAGGAAAGGTTTTCTGAGATGTGGGTTCCCAGAATATGTATACAATATACTGTACTGTAGAAGTGAACTCTCTTCTTCAGATTAAAAAGAACACATAGCCTCCTTCACCAGGTTCACCAAACAGGTTCATTCTGGAGGAGAGATGACAGAAAAGTGAGCACACAGCCAGGTGAGAAACCATTTTTAAATGTTCTCCACATCAGCCATCAGGTGACAGACAAGTTACACGGCAGCCTGCGAACTTGCAGTTGCGGTGACAGCAGACAACCACTTCCTGCCTTTTTCAGTACATAGCACAGTTGGGGGTAGTCAAGTGCCCTTTCTACGGTAATGGGGGCTCAAAACTCTCATTATATTATATTATATTATATTATATCTGTTATAAAAAATACCTTTGACAAGGCGAGACGTTTTCCCAGGGACAAGACGTGATCTTTTGAAGAGAAACAGAGAGACACTTTCACTTCCCGCGAGACTTACAAGTCACATCATAATTACTACCTTCAGAAGCAAGTCCCGTGATACACATGCAGAGCAGGTTAGAGATAATGGAAGTAGGAAAATTCGAAAGTCTCCAAAAATGAGAGTAAAGATCACATTAGCGCAAGCAATCTGAAAATATTACTCAGGGAAATAACGGAACAACGAAAACAGATTGAATATTCAGGTGCTGTACAGGCTTTAAAATGTTCGCATCTCCACATGAAATGCAAATCACGCAGCATGCAGCAGCAGCAAGCCAACAGCTTCTCGAGCAAAGAGGCGGTGAAAAAAACCAAATGTTACTTGTTTCCCATTGTATCACCGTTTAAGAGGAGGTTTCAGAGGAGCGACTGCGTCTCCTTGGGGTGCACTCAGCCACCCTCTTCACAACAGTGCCCGCTGCTGGGGGGGGGGGGGGGAGGTTAGGCAAACGAAATACAAATCACGCGTGAGGGCAGCAGCAGCACACCAGCAGCTGCTCGAGCAAAGAGGAGTTAAAAAAATGTATTTGTTTCCCATTGTATCACCGTTTAAGAGGGGTTTCGGAGAGGTGGCCGCAGGCGGGGGGGAAGTATATATATAAACGTCTACGCATGGAAGTGTGTGTGTCTGTCCAGCCAGGAAGTGAGAGGTGGAGTTGGGGTGAGGGCTCCATCTCTGAGGAAACAGACAACTCGCTTAGCCGCTAATACATAAGCGAGGTGAGCACGTCAGCAAAACGAAACCTCCAAAGAAAGACAACGTCGCTTAGCTGCTAACATCGGCAAAACGGTATCCCTTTTACTTTTCCTCCCGTCGCTAATGCACAAGCAAGGCGAACGTGTCAGCAAAACAAATCCTCCTAGGACAGAGACGCCCAGAGTAGTTCCTTTCAATTACCTGACATCTCCACATTTCAACTTTTTTCTGACAATTTCAATAGTTTTTTTGGACCCTGGGCTTTTTACAGCATGGGCTTACACAGCTAGATTATTATATTATATTATATTATATTATATTATATTATATTATATTATATTATATTATATTATATTATATTATATTATGTGTGTGTGTGCGCGCCCTGCAGTGGGCTGGCGCCCTGTCCAGGGTTTGTTTCCTGCCTTGCGCCCTGTATTGGCTGGAATTGGCTCCAGCGGACCCCGTGACCCTGTAATTAGGATATAGCGGGTTGGCTAATGGATGGATGGATGGATATTATATTATATTATATGTTTGATATTAGCAGACCTGTGCCACAAAGGAGTGTCGGAGAACCACTGGGCCCCCATTTAATTCAAGGGCAGTTGGGGAAAAATCTATTCCAAAATAAACAGCACATGAAGGTGCTCAAACGAGAAAGGAATGCGCTGCTTCTGAGTGATCCTCCTTAGTCAAACAGCCCGACTCCCAGCTGGTCTTGTAGCGCTGATTCCCAGAAGGGGCAGGTCCTAACAACATGAACCTGGCACTGATGTCACTCACCTTCTGTTCGAGGTTCCCCTAAACTGTGGATGGAATGAGAGATTGTGTTAACAAGAGTGCCCCCTATCTGCAGGGGCTGGTATTGCTTATGCCTCCTAGTCGCACTTGTGTGACAATATATACAGTATATAGTAAATGAAACACAGTACAAAGATAAAGCTTTGAGGCACTCTCAGGCAAACCGTGTATAATAAATGACAAAATAATAAACATGAGTTTAACATGTATTGAGAGAAATGTTTGTTTTATACGCCAGTCTGTCATTATACTGGACAAAGATGGCAGTAGTGTTGGTTATGAAGACAGTCAGGTGGAAGGGACAGCTTGTGGAGCACCAGAAATGGAGATGTTATCATGTACTGGTGAGATGTTGGTTTCTGGATCTGTGGAGGTAAGGAGAGGAGAAACATTACGTGGAATTACAAGTTGACAAGCCCTGAAGTGTGACCATATATATATATATATGTATAAAGAACTGAATGTGTGTTTGCGCGTGTGTGTGTGTAGCATGTAAATCCACACCGTTAAACCCATCTCCAACAATTTTTGTTCATCCGTAATGTAAACTGAAATTCTTCTTCTCACATACATTAAAAAAAAAAAAAAAACATTGGTATGTTAGAAATGAGTTCAAACATAGAAATACATTAACATTTATTTGCTTGGAAGACACTTTTATCCAAAGTGACTTACAAAAGAGGTAAACATAATTGAGTAACATTAGGCCTGGGCCTGTTTATTCAGCAGGTAACATAAGTTGATTGCCACAAGTGAAAAGATGTAATCTATATATATAATTCACTAAGGCAAGACAACCATGGAAAGCATGCCGGAAGGGGCGTGGATTCACTAAGCCGCCAACAAGTGAGACACCTTTGGCGCACGCAGGAAGGAGCCATGCCCACCAACTCCAAGACCATTGGATACGACGACAACTCGCAGGGCCACGCCCACCAACTTGGACGCGATGACACAGAAAAAATGGCATCATTTATATTCGTCTGTCGTAGAGGCCACATGCAGTGCAGGTCAGGTTAATGTCATGTGCATGTCATGCACCTCTGAGCTACGTTGACTGTTCATAGAGGCATGTTTCTCGCGGAGGTGAATCGCCATATGCAGCGTGTGAAACGGTTTGCGAGGGGTATCCCATGGGATCCTTAAAACATTCCTTTACAACTGAGGTTAAAACACAATGAAGTAAGCAGTCTTTAAAAACCGAGTTTTCGGTTACGACGCACCACCGCGTGCACCATAGCAAAATGTTTTACACGCTACATACAGCAATTCGCATCTGCGACAAACATGCGTCTTCTTAGATGCTCCTGCACTTTGTACACCCCCCCTCCCACCTCGCTACCACCGTGGTCGGGTGTCTTGGTGGATTATATATAGAAAGGCAGCCAAAACCACACAGAGCAATGAAAAGTCTACGTCAGTCACAGGTACATCTGGACTGTGTAAAGACGACGACTCGAGTGACGAGTTGGAGGTGGGCACATGAGCGGGCAGTGCATACTGAACGAGAAATCAGCAGACTAGCATGACGGACGGAGCTGAATGGACGTCCTTCTCCTCTCCTCCCGTTCCACACTCCTCGCCGTGCACCCCCATCCCTCCGTCCGCCAGTTTTCAGTCACGGACGATTTTGTGTTGGTTCGTTCCGTGAATTGTTACAATGTTGCTTTTCTTGCTGATTTATTACATTACCGATTTTTCAAATGTTAATTTTCTCCCTGTGCTTTAAAATCATTAAAAAACCGGCCTGATTATGCGGCGTATGGTACACCGCGGGTTGGCTAGTAACTAATAATTTACAATCAGTAGATTATAGATAAAGAAATTAACAAACTGCTTTGGAAAGCCAGAGACAGGAGGATGTTTCACGTGCAGGCCTGGAAGAGAGACGACAAACATCGTGAAGACAGGAGGACAGAGTGGACAAAGGGTGTCTGAGGCAGTGTTGGTGTAGAGAGAGCAGAAATGGTCAGGAGGAGGGAGAGCAGAGGAGACCAGTCTGGGAAATGTATACAAATGCATTATACAAGCGTCAACTGGCAGAATTGTTCAATATACCATGATATGAATTTTTGTCATATTACCAGCTCCTACTTACAGTATGACAGTTTTATCATCCAGGAGAGGCTTTGTATAGTAATCACTGCTATTGTAATGCTTGCGTTTCATGATGGTGGCCATGTTTTTATAGCAACAGTAGCCATTCTCAGTCTAGAAAGTTACATAACGTTTGGCTTTTTGTGTTTCACCTATTAAGATGATGGCTCACAGTGCTTTGCATGCAAGCTTCACAATAAAACAAATGTAAAAAAGGACTGACAGTTAGGGGTATTAAACAAATTAGTGTAGGGACCGTCTTTGACAATCTCACCCTAAGAAATTTCAGACCCCTGACTTCTTCAAAGCCAGGATGTTTTATCTGCTGGGCATTTCGCTCTCCATTTTCACCAGCATGAAATCACCCAGTCTCATCTGCTCCTTTCGGTTGTGACTGTTTTGGTTGGTTTCTTTTTCCAGAAATAGTCTAATTTTCCTGATTATTAATACATTTATTCTAAACATTTGAAGGTATGATTTGCAAAACCAATGCACTTTTAAAGTTGTTGCTTTTGAGTTTCACATGGTGGTTTGTGAAGAGTGTTCTGTTTAGCACAGTTTGTTTGATTGATATGGAGCTTTTGATTAGATGATTTAGTTTTGAATTTTCAATCAAAACATTCTCACCAATGTTAGTTTAGGTATCTGTTCTAAATAGTGTGTCACAAAATATCGTATGCATTTTTAATATGCTGTAAAACAAAAATGACTGTAAACATTTGATGTGTTGCTATTTTTTGTGATAATTAACTAGTGTTAGCAGCGTAGTTAATTAGCAGGTCCAGGCTGCTCATAGCTGGTTTAGAATAGCTGCCTAAAGTAAAGTGTGACCACGACTGAAGAGACTCTGGTCTTCTCAAAGTCTAATGACTTGAGGTTGTTTGTCCACTCTAAGCTGACTGCATTCTAAAATTGTGGACAGCCTCCTTGTCACTGGCACCTGATGTCACTGGACTGTGACATGAGCCACATCAGCATTCAAGGGGAGTTAAAAATAATAGGCTTTTAAAAAGTAATTTCTAAACCAGATGTTTTTCAATTCAAAAGAACCTTTAGCTCTTAACGGGTTATAATGGAATACAGACATATATGTTGGTTCTTGGTGGCATTGCGGTTACGCTGAGGTTATTGATGATTCTAAAATTACCAGCTGTGGATGCAATGCAGTGGTCTGGCGCCCCATGCGGGGATAATTCTTGTCCATTATGTGCTGCTTCCAGAACAGGCTCTAATTTCTCTTTGACCTCAAGTGATCAAATAATTAATGTTCGTTCAGGATCTAAAAATTCCAAAATTCATACAAAGTTCCGACTTTATTTTAAAGAGATACTGATAGAGACAACACCTAAGCTGGAAATGCAATATTAATATTTTCCTTTTCTTCTAAAACATTTAATCTGAATTTGTTTAGGATCACGGTCTTGACATTGGTGACATTTCTGAAAGAAAGAAGCTCAGAGAAAAGCTGCAGTGCAAGCCTTTCAAATGGTATCTGGATAATGTGTACCCTCAGCTTGATCTGTGGGAAGATCTTCTCGCATATGGAGTTGTAAGTCATTTTCAGTTCTCAAACAGCAGTTCATATGCAGAGATGAGTATTTGCTATTGTGCAGTCAAGTCATTTTTATTGCAATGAGTTCAGAGTACCAAAATTTTAAATGTTTTAAATTTTGTTGTATTGTTCTCAATGTAATGACAATAAAAGTTGTTCAATTCAATTGAGTTCAATTCAAAAAAATGACAAGTCAAGAGTTAACTCCTTTCACCTTCCTTTGCTGATTAATTGCTAAATACAGAAATATGACTTAAGAATTTTATTTTAGCAATAATAATAATAATAAAGGAAGAAAACATGTTTGTATGCATTTATTTCATTAAACATAAATTACATTACTTAATCTCAATTTACAAAAGATCTGTGTTTTACCTTGTGCACAGTAATGTGAATTATTAATGGGAGCATGGCAAAGGTATACTAGTATATAAATAATAATATTATTATTAGTAGTAGTAAAAGGGAAATTTTGGTGATTCTGGTGATATGGATGAACTCAAAAACACAAGAATCAATGGTGCATGCGTTAGGGGTGTGCGTGAGTCAGTCCACACCATTTCATTGAGTTCCAGCACAATGCTAGACTAGAAGATAGACAGATAGATAGAAAGACATTGAAGGCGCTATATGATAGATAGATAGATAGATAGATAGATAGATAGATAGATAGATAGAT
>JANRMT010062835.1:71449-126487 GCA_026402145.1 Polypterus bichir lapradei | reverse complement strand
GATAGATAGATAGATAGATAGATAGATAGATAGATAGATAGATAGATAGATAGATAGATAGTTTGTCCCAGGAGGAGAATTTAAATGATGTCACTGGACTGCTTCTTTGTGGTGTTTTATATAAAAATGGCCAGTTTGTTTCACGCCATCATTTTTCAAAGCTCCCACATGAAGGTGTACTTTTCCAAATTAAATACTAGACTAATGGAACCGAGCCGTTTATGTATGTTGCCACGATATGTGCCAGTTATTAACATAAAGTATATTTAGATGAGGAACAGAGGTAAATGAAACTCTGAAATGAAGCAGAGAAAGCAGAAATAGTCAGGCTCTGGCAGTCAACTTTAAAGCTCAAATGCGACAAAACTAAAACTTGATGTAAAAAAGCAATGAAAAAAGCTGCAATTCTTAAACTGATTTTATTATTTACAAACAATAAAAATCTCTCCTTTTTATTTTATACTTCAGGCAAGTTGTAAATGTAGTCAGAATGACTCTCCACTGGCATAAAATGTATCACAGGCTATGGGCAACACTCCTTTGACAACAGCAAACCGGAAAGACACAATGTAATGACAAGTTGATGCTCATTGTCACATTTTATGACTGGCATTTTCTCTAACTTCTAGTGCCTCTACATATAATGATTTTCCATTGATCTTAATGACATAATGGGTTAGCACTTCATGCTGCTTTCTTCCAGTACCAGGCACCTGAATCTGATTTCCACCCAGGTCATCATCATTGTCACAACTGCATGCTCTCTTTGTCTTTTCTGTCACTTTTGCCTCTGGATACACTGTTTTCTTCCCACATTAAATGTCAGTGTTTCAATCCATACAAGTCCATCTACATTCAACATCCCAACATCTAAACATCTTTGAATTGCCATTGCGTTGACGCCCTGAGGGACGGGGTCTGGGTCATCCATGCACTCGCCTTGACCTGTCTGAGGTGGCAGAGTCCGTGTTTCTGCGCTGTGTTTTGTGGTACGGCACAAGACATCACAATGTGGCAAAACTTTGTGGGGCTGTACAGCAACCTAACTTCAACCACCACCATCTTCCTTTTAATGAACCAATCATCTGTTCTATCACCAACCATGTCTGGGAGAACCTTTCATTGTATCTTCTTTCTTGTGGTGTTTGTGGGTTGGTGTGTGGTGTGAGGAGCCAGGCTTTGAGGGGGGTATCCACTATCACCTGAAAGAGATTATCGAAGTTGTGCTGTGTGTTGTACAACATGACTAGCAATGACAGCATTGGCTCTTTCGAAAGATATCACCAATGGCAGGCTACGGAATGAGCAAGTTGTTGGCGATCATGGTGGCTTCTTGGCCCATGATGATGACCGCCTTATAAGCTGGTTTAGACTTTCCAGAGCTTTCCCTCTGGAGTTGTAAGCTGACTTGGAGCCTGTAATGCAGAGGTCATCTTGCAGAAATCAGGTGACTACCTGCTGCTTTACAGGTTTTAACAACTGTAGGCATATTTGGTGACAGGCACGTTTTAGGGTGAACTGGCTGATTGGTCAGGAACCTCACAGTCATCTCTGACCCATTCCATGCCACATGTATGCAATGCTATAATGAAGTTGCTGCCCAGATACATCCAGTTTCCTTGCGTAGGGTGAGCAGACTGAGATTAAAAGGCGACTTGCACTGATTGCTGATCTTCCTAATGTAGTCGTTGAAGATGACTGCACACATGATACAATAAAGGCGCCATCACAGAACGAATTTGTCTTTGCAAACAGAAGGCACTTTCAATCAAATATAATTCAACTAATATGTGATGCTCAGCTGTATCTGACTATTGGACTGGTTGAACCCACAATTCCTTCATTCTATTAAATAATAGTGTGGAAGGCAGCCTTCAGGGTCGTGCTGTGTGTGAAGGCTGGCTTCTGGGTAACATTGCTATTGTGAGTTATGTCTTACAAGATACAGCACACCCTTTTATAGAAACTATCGACAGGCTACACACTAAGTGTAGGCATTATCCATTATTACCAACACTGAAGACCGCCATACTGAGAGAACATGTCCAGTAACTGTGATAAAATCAGTTCAAGACACGTCATTGAAACAAGATCTTCTGTTCACTTCATTGTCTTACTACCTGCAGTCACCACAACACCAGCACCAAAAAGGTCTGAGTGAGACTTATGGATAGTCGAAGTTTACTCTTATCTTAAGCCAATTTTCACACTGTCACAGGTGGCTAGGGGTGGTACCCAGCTGGGACGCCCCAGAGGACTGGAGGAGAGCTTATGCCTCCCCCAGACCATGAGGAGGCGACCACCCTGATGGCTTTGGGGACCATGGGAACAGAGCTTGGAAGCTCAACCCTATAGTGGCCCGTGGTCACCGCCAGGGGGCGCCCCAATGCCTGAGGAGCCCTGGCCCTCAGCACCTCTGCCACACCCGGAAGTGCTGGGGGGGGAAGAAGACCAGAGACACCCAGAGTGCTTCCGGGTGCGCTGCCGGTACTTCAGCCACACTGGGGAGTGCCGGCGGAAGATAATTAGGAGGCACCTGGAGCACGTCTGGGTGGGGATAAAAGGGGCCGCCTCCCTCCATTCGATGGCTGGAGTCGGGTGGAAGAGGACAGAGCTCATGAGGAGAGGAGTGGAGGCGGTCAAAGACAAAGAAGAAGGCATTGGATAGAGAGGCCTGGACTTTGGGGGAGTCTGTGGCCCAATTGTAAATAGTAGATTTGTAAATAAACGTGTGGTGGTGCTGAATACGATGTCTGCCTGTCTGTGTCCGGGCCACGTTCCACAACACCTAGTTTGTGTTTTAGAAATCTCACTTTTTGCCTAAGTAATGGCTAATGCACATTTCTGAGCGTAATCACATTTTGTACATGAGGCCCTTGGCATTCAAGTGAACTCAAACGATGTGCAAAAGGCTGAATCTGTTGAGGCCAAGTGTGAATTACAATCACATTATGAATAATTCTGTGCCAATGTGGTCATTGTAGTTGAGCTAATATTCTATTATCTGTTGGGTCTAAGTTAAGATCAGGATTAATCTATGTGATGATGGTTACTAAGAGCTAAAGACGAGATAACAGACATAAAAACAGGAAATGTAGTACACTACCATACAGTTCATCTGCCATGAAATTCACAGACCCTGGTAAATCGCAGAAACGCTCAGAATGCCATATGCTGCAAACATTTATTTGATTCAAATACACTTGTCTTGTTCAGTAAATGCTTGTTTCTTTGAGATAAACCATCGCACATATTCATTTTTAATCAGGTTAGACAAGTCCATTTATAAAACTTAAGTGCTGCCAGGTGCTGATTAAATAGTTTTATTCTGCTTCTGCATATCACACTTGCAGGATTCCTTTAAGTTACAGAAATGCCAGCGGTGTTCAATGGCATGAAGTTTGACAGCTGCCCGTCCACGATCCAGTGATCTCCTTCTCAGGTAATGTGGGTGGTTTTCACATCTTTACATCATCGCCTTGCTGTTGAGAAGATTCTAGGACGTCCTGTTGAGAGCCTAAAGGAGACTGAAAGCAATTTCTGTCAAAATCTTGTTTTTTTCAGCTGAGACGTTTGGTAAAGATGAAAAACATTCCTTCTAAAGATCAATTCACAACAGTAATCCATGCCTTTATTACAACTCGGTTGGACTATTGTAATTCATTGTATGTTGGTGTTAGCCAGTCTACCCTGTCTTGGCTCCAGCTGGTGCAAAATGCTGCTGCACGTCTTCTAACTGGCACGCGAAAAAATGAGCATATTACACCTGTATTATCCTCACTGCACTGGCTGCCTGTTCAGTTTAGAGTTCATTTTAAGATTCTTTTATTTGTTTTGAAGTCTTTAAATGGGCGTGCTCCTCCCTACCTCGCTGAGCTGCTGCATATGCTCAGATCAGCTGGTCAGCTGTTTCTGGATGTGCCTAGGACTCAGTGAAAGCTCAGGGGGGATAGGGCTTTTTCTGTTGTGGCTCCAAGGCTCTGGAATTCACTGCCGATCTACATTAGACAGGCCTCCTCACTGCCCATCTTTAAGTCTGCGCTTAAGACCTATCTTTTTGGTTTGGCGTTTGATTCTGTGTGAGCAGTTGATGTTATTTGTTTTAAATGTGTTTAGTTGTTTTTATTACGTTGTAATTAGTTATTATTGTATTTTATTGATTGAGTTATTACTTTGTTTTGTTTAAATTTATTTAGTTTATGTACAGCACTTTGGTCAGCGGCTGTTGTAGGTAAAGTGCTTTATAAATAAAGTTGACTTGACTTGACTTCTGTAAATCATATCACATTGAAAGCCTGAGCAAGCACTTCAAAAAAACCTTAAGAAAATATGAATGTAAGATAATAACTCAGTAATGGTTTCACTTTTTAAATGTGCAGATTTCAGAGGTTTAATCCAACCAACCATTTCTAGGAGTGCCGTTATCTGATTCTGGCATTTTAAAAAGGCTCCACTGCAGTGAGAACTGACGTGGGTCAGATGCGGGAGGATGTGATTTGCTGAAACAAAAGTGAAATGAGAACGCCGACTTGAGCCCCTGTGAATGACGAAATGATCACCGTATATGATTTGAACTCTTAACTTGTAGCTGTATCTTTGTCACAGAACATGATTTTATCTTCCATACTTTGTGACCTGCAGCTCAAGAACACTCTGGAAGAAGGACTTTGTGTTGATCAAGGAGCAGTTTCAGGAAGTGTACCGATAATCTATGGATGTCATTACTATACCCCACAGGTGAGACTATTAAGGTCAAGGGAAATGTGAACTTTGTTTCATTGAATATTAAATTGAGTAAGTTCTGTGAATTATTATTAATAATGACAGCCAGCATAAGCAAGAAGACAAGCACGAGCACCCTGGTTTAAGCTTAATATTCATCGCTGTCTGTCTTGAACTGTCCATAAGAGCACAAGAAAAGTGTTGGCCAATGCAGGCCATTCATCCCAACACAGCTGGCCAGTCTCCATGACATAACTCGGTTTGAGATCTGAAGGTAGCCACACTGCCTGCTAATGCATTCCATTTCTGTTTGAGTACTGTTGTGGTCTTTTTCCTTAATATAGCTGCTTTATAGCGCCCTACGTGTACAGCCTTATCTGCATGTCTCCTTTAAGTAAAGAGACTTGCTGGCTCAGCATAAGTGGACCACAAATGGTTAAGCTACACCTGTGCCAATCACCAAAGCAGGTGCCCACTCACCATGCTGCTTTTATCATTAGAGGCATCCCCGTCCAGGTGCTCTTAATGACCCAATCAAATGGTATAAAATGAATATTATTATAAGGCCTCATTAATAAAACACAGTAAAACTGATGGTAGCAAAGTTAGGAAAAGTATTTGAAAAGAGGCTTATTGAAAATACTTCTGCAGAAAATAAAGGCAATAGAAGAGAAGTCTTTTCAAGTCTGAGCACAGACTGGCGTTCACTCTGCAGAGGTCCTTGAAGGTTTCTTTGAATTCTGCTCGCCCCTCTTTCTTTGTCAGCATGCACCCCAAACTTTAAAGGCCTCACTTCACGTCAAATTAGCAAGGTTCTCTATTAATTTACAAATAAAGTATTTATAACCATCTGCTTGTTAAAGATTCTAAAGAATGATTTAAAAGATAGCAGGTTCAAATCAGTAAAGATACAGAATTTAAGGTGAATCTATAGCAGTTATTAAAATTATATCAAAGTTCCTCAGAACATTAAAGCTTTTATTTCTGTTCTCCAGATTTGTTTAAAAGTTCTTCTCGGGTTTGGCATAATCAGACCCCCATTTTCCAGAATTCTGCTGTTTGTATTCATGTAAACTCATCTCATTTCCATCCTGGGCAGGTCAAGTTTGGAATGATTCTGATTAATGAGGTCCAGGTTTTCTTTTCTTTCTTTCTCTTAATTTTCTCCTCTAATTCTCATTTTTCTCCAGCAGAAATAGGTACAGTCACTGCAACCTAATGCTAGCCTCTCACGGAAATACTTTCTGTAAACGTCTATAAATCCTCCGTCTTTAACAAACGTTATTTGAACTGTCAGTGTCACGTATCAAAGGATCAAATGGCACCGGTTCTGAGAAGCAGCAATCCAGTTGTACATTAGGCTGGGAGATGGATGGCCAGTGTTTGTTACTTAATTTGTGATTTGTTCCTTTTTACCTGCCACATCTCTGATTTTGGGGTTGCTTTGTCTGCCATGTTTCTAAACATCTAGATTGTTAATATTTAATTTAAAATAAAAAAAGATGGGTCTCTTAGTCAACATCCACATAATTATGTTTTCATTTTAAAATGGTGTTTTAAACAGCAATGATTTCCGTCCACAATAGCATTTTCACATTGTTGACAAAAGTATTTCTCTACGCACTAAAATAACTGAAGACATTCTGTACATGACAGACATTCACCAGCCCTGGGGCGATAATACTGCCGGCCTCAGGATTTATCACAAAAGTGTAGCAGCAAACAAATTAATTGCCTTTTGCACAGGACATCCAATCAGGGAAAGACATCATAATAAGCACAGCCAATAGTGTGATTAGAGTCTGTTTTATAGACCATAAACACTACAACGCCAAGGCTGCATTTTCATAAATGGATGGCTCTGGGGAGTTCTGTGTTTTTTAGGGTTTGAAAACACCAGAGTAGTGTGGATGAAAGGTGAAAGTGAAAAGTAATATCTGTGTTTTTTAAATGAAAATGTAGTAGTGTGGACGGGGCCTTAGACCAGGCATAAACTAGGAGCAAGTTGAGAAGATCTGAGTGAATCCGATTGATTATCTGCTCTCTCCACCTCTTATCAGTCAGGTCACTTGTCCCACTGTTTTCACTAAATTAGACACAGAGTGTCTGTAATTTTATTCAAATGCAGGAAAGGGATGAGTGGAAGGAGGCCTTCAGTGCTACTTCAGGGAGTACTTACTGTGGTTTGGCAAATGCCTCTGTCTTATTTCAGTCTTCTATTAATGATGCCTTCTTGACCCGATGGGCCTGTTTATGTCCTAGTAAGATGATATCCTGAGTATTTTCCTTGCATATGATTGTGAGAAAACCAAATAACCAAATGTTTGCTAAGCCAGAAAAGTAAGACTTTCACAGATCAAATATTGAATTTTTGGGCTATAACATGACTCGTCAAGGCCAAAGTATGGGCCAAAACAAAATCAAGCTCCCTTATACTGAACAGCAGAAATTTAGTTCAATAAGCATGGCCTGGGTCAGCTTGTGATTCATTTATTTTCAGAGGCAAAGTAGCTTGGACAGATGAGCTGTTGGTAAGCTAAACCCTCAGAGTTTCACAAGGCCCCTACTGTTCATTGTAACAGCAATCACGTCATTAAATGTGCCCTGGTGATAGTGGCTACCTGTTCGGACACTGGTGTCTTGTGCCTTTACCTGACCTACAGAATGCAGAGAGGAGGTGATATCATGCAGTGGCACTAAAGCGTCCTCATACTCTTGAATGCAGGTGGCAGAGTCTTGATGGCGTCATGTCAAGGCTGCTCTACCAGCCAGTGAAGTTCTGCAGTGCCGTGGTGGCATATATATAAGGCTGATTAGCATGCTGCATATATGGATATTTCAACGCATGTTGCTATACACATATTTACAAGGTGATTATGGTTTATAAAAGTAATTGTGTAGTTTTTTCTGTAGGCCAGGTTTTATAAATCTGATTTTTCTTTTTTTTCGGTGCAAGTATTTTCCTGTTGTTTGGTGTGCATGTGTGATTGTACCTTTCATGCAAACAATGGGCTCTGCTTACACACCATGTAATTGCTGTAAGCTTAGTGACACGTATATAATCAATTACAAACTTCTTACTTAAAATCTTGACTGAGCCATCAAGCTGACAATGCTGACAATTCCATTATAGGATTTTAGGATTAGTTAAGGTATAAGGAAGACTCGTTTTTACATGAAATAATTTGACGCCCTTTGGGTTTTCAGAAATGTATTTTAACTATTGTATTTCTCCCTACAGAACACGTACTATCATAGGAATGGTGAGTTTTATATTGGAGGAATAAAATCACATAAATACAACAGTAATCTCTGTTTAGTGGATCATGGGAATTCCAACTCCCCAGCTTTACATAACTGCAAAACAGCAAAGGAGAAAGGCTTCAACATGCTGTGGGACTTCAAGCAGGTACCGTACCCTTGGAACGATTTGTCATTTCATTTCCATTAATGGCAGCCAAGAACATCTTCATAAGGGGAGCACATTATTGGTAATTCTTGTACCCTGTGCTGGCTGGGGTAGCCACCCCCAGTGACCTCTTGTCACGTCATCACGTCATCACAACAGCTGCTACAAAATGGTGTCGTGCACACAAAACAAGATGCCATTGCAGAAAATTGCAAAGTATAACAATAAGAATCATACATTTTACATCACAAGGTGTTGTTATAATTTGATTGCGTTTCTAATTTTTTCCCTTGTTTTTAAAAGTGGTTTGTATAATTAAATTTATGGCAATTATATTTTTTTAGTTTGCTGAATTCATTACTAACATTATTTTTTATTGAAATTAAATTTTCAAGTAGTTAAAAAGTATTTGCTGCTTTTTTGAATACCAAATTGGTTTTCGTGAGCACCAAAATTATGTGAAGAACACAATCTTCAATTGTGAATGTTTTTCTTTTTGAAAATGGTTTTGACAGGTTCTTGTACCTAAAGAAAGGTGATCAAGTCGTTGGTTCTGTTTGGTGTAAAGCTCTTCACTTGAGCTGAGCCTGTCCTACAGCAAATAAAAGTAAATGCAAATATGTCACCATGAATCACAGAGCTGAGGAGAGCATGAAAGGAACAATTAAAAAAAGGGAATTACAAAATCCAAAAGGCACTTGCAGAAGAATGTATCCACAAATACAGATACTGTAATGGTATGTCAGCAGTTGAGTGCAGTCATAGAGAAGTGTATTTGGAATATTATGGGGGGGGGGGGTGAATAAAAGTAACAATTAGAAATGACTGCAAGCAGATACTTAGGAATATATTTCTATTTTCTTTGAGACTCTTAATTACAACCTGACGCTGCTTTGGCCTAAGGTAAAGTGGGATAGGATGACTGGAGTAAATGGACCACCTCACAGTATAAATTGTGTCATTTAATAGGGGCATGCTATGTTTCTGATGAGCACTTGAACTCATTCTCTCCATTCCACAGTTTCTACCTGGAAGCCCTTAGAAGCGCATACCAGCTGCACACCTTTTTACGTGTTGTTTGTATTTTTCTCATTAGTTCAAACTTAATATAGGATACACTGTAGCTTTTTCACATCTTATCTTTATTCTTTGAAGCTTGGCCACTCGTTTTTTAGGGATCAAGGTCACGTCGAGTTCAGGCGGCACAGGGGGCACATCAGGTGAAGGACGCTGTGCCAGTCACACTCATACACTCGCTCGGCCAGCCCCACAAATGTCAGAGACACCTGAGGAAGCAAAGCCTGTGGAGAAAACTTAAATGACTTGGGAGGAAAATTAGGAAACTCCTCCGAGACAAAAACCAGAGCAGCATTTAATGCCAGGACCCTGAAGACGTGAAGCAGCTGCACCATCCACTGCACCTTCAAGGCACAAACAGGAGCTCCTTGACTCACTGGAACTGTGAAAAACTAACTCTACGTTATAAATAAATAAACTGATAACACTGTGCCAATCAAAACATGTACACAACCACAGCTAATAATCACTGACTTTATTTTTATACAAAAATACAAATCAGTCAGAACAAAATAAATCAAAAACAGCAAATCCAAATACAATCAAAAAATGAGGACTGACAGAGAGAGCAGAGATTGTAACAGAATAAAATAGACGTCACTGAATGCAAATTCGTAGTTCTTATGAAATAACATGTGGAGCTCAGCCCGGACACAGACAGGCGGACACGTTTAAGTCACCCACAACACGTTTATCTATAATAATAAAAGGCAAAGCCCTCACTGACTCACTCACTGACTGACTGACTGACTCATCACTAATTCTCCAACTTCCCGTGTAGGTAGAAGGCTGAAATTTGGCAGGCTCATTCCTTACAGCTTACTTACAAAAGTTAAGCAGGTTTCATTTCGAAATTCTACGCGTAATGGTCATAACTGGAAGCTATTTTTCTCCATATACTGTAATGGAGTTGAGCTCGAAAGCCGTGGGGGGGGCGGAGTTTCGTGTGACATCATCACGCCTCCCACGTAATCACGTGAACTGACTGTCAACGCAGTACGTAAGTACGTAGAAAACAAGGAAGAGCTCCAAAAAGCACTGAAGAAAACATGCATTATATGATTGAGAAGGCAGCGAAACAATAAGAAGCGAGCGATTGACATATACAACCATATTCATGAGTGCTGCTACTTCGGAAACAAAGCACGGTGTAAACCTAAAGTTTAAATTAAGTTCATAGACAGGCTGCCGCTGGCGTTTGTCATGCCCACGGGTAATGTGGGATACAAGTTTAATGAGAGGACGCAGGATATAAACGAGAGTTTTGATCACTTTGTAACTAAGTTAAAATTGCAGGTGAAGGGCTGTGCTTATGCAAATTCCGAGAGACTGTGTTTGTGGGGGATTGACAGTTAAGGCGGGTGGGGGAGTCACGTCATCATATCCCCTCCCATTTACTTCATTTCGCTCTGAGCTGAGCTCCGCAGCTAACGCAGTCTTACGGAAGCAACTTTGTGACGCTGCCACCAAATACTCACAGAAAAATCCACAAGTTAATACACACTCTGTCTCTAGAGTTTCTCCACACTGAATCCTCCAGGCACTACTTACAAAAGGTTACATTGACAATCGTGTTACGTTATTTTTAAAATGTTTCCTTTTCTTAGAACAAGCACAGCTGAGAAGCTTCGATGCATGTGCTCCATAACGCATTAAAAAATAATGCATTTAATCACACTTTGCATTCCAAGCAAAGAGGAACTTCTGTCAATGCATGATTTCCTGGTACACCGATTACATTGATCAGCGCTTCCCGATTCATTTTAGCCTTATGAAAAAATATGAGGTTAACACAGAAAAACAGATCACCAATTCAAGCTTTATGAATAATCGATACTTTATTTGCCATCAATAATTGTTTTGGTAAAGCCATACTCAGTGTAATCCTCCTTCCATTTTATAATTTTTCCGCCACTAGCCATGATTAAATGAACGGTAAAAAAGTAAGAGCGAAGCGAGGGTGACTTATTCAGGCAGGCAGGCGACAGCTCAATAGCTCGAATTTGGATATAAGTAGGTTCTATTTAGTCGCCAGAAATATCTTTGGTAGGAATGGAAGTTGAATTTAGTCTTTAAATTTCTATGGTGAAGAAAAATGTATGCAATGATGACTAAATTTAACTATATAAAGTCAAAACTTGTATATATAAAGTCATTCCCGAATATATAAAGTCAAAACCTGAGTATATAAAGACGGCGTTAGAATATTTAAAGTTAAAACTTGAATATATAAAGTCAGCGTCGGAATATATAAAGTAAGCGCTGGAATATATAAAGTCAAAACTTGAATATATAAAGTCAGCGTCGGAATTTATAAAGTCGAGCTTCAAAGCTCTGTACCCGTGGTCCCCATAGCCACCAGGGTGGTCGCCCCCACTTGGCCTGGGGGAGGTGTAAACCCTCCTCCAGTCCTCTGTGGTGTCCCGGCCGGGTCGCCCCCCCAGCCGCCTGTGACAAACAACAGAAGAGGATATGGGAGATGGCATACTGGGCATACTGGGTAGACTGATGATTTATTGTGTAATGGCAGGGGTCCTTCATGGTGCCCCTCCAAGACATAAACAGAAATTCCACTTTTATGAAAAAAAAATAATCATGGAAAGGCAGGGACAGACGAAGTACACAAACAAAAGAAAATCTTACAGCCTCTTAGGGTCTAGCTGTGCAAATGCTGACCAACAGGCAGAGCTGCCCACCCACTTTTCCACCACGTCTACTGCACCACACAAATCTGTCCTATTAATCTTCTTCTTCATCACTCAGTCTTTCTCAACCTCAGCCTCTTTCTCTTTCCATTCTCCTCCTGCTTCTATGCTCAATAGCCCTCCGTGGTCCCTTCCAGGCCAGTCATCAGAAAGGTCACAAGTGGTTCCAGAGATGTTCTCACAGCCCTGAGACTTGCATTGTTTTTAAAGGCGAAACTCTCATGGCTGCTCTCAGGGGAACTGCTCTGGTAGTGAGACAGCACGGCCCCTCCATACGTCTTCTGCTGAGACCCCAAGTCGCCAAGCAGGCAGGCCATGTCTGCACCTCTGGCCTCACTCCCTTTCCAGTCATAGAGTCAGGCATAGCATCCCTGCATAATGGTGGATCACCTTACATAGTTCATCCATTCCAGCTCTCTCATGCTCATTCTGATGCCCTTGGGGGTCCTGCTGCATGCACATGGCCCTATGACAGCCGAAGTATTCTCACACCAGCCTTTTTTTGCCCACAAACCTCCCCATCTCTCCCTCTCTTTGTGCCCCCCCAAAGGTTTTCTATAGAAGACAACCCTGCTTGTGCCCAGAACCACCCATTCCTACGCATACATCATGCACTGCGCATGGGGTCCATGATCAGAGAACCGATGTGGGGGTGGCCATTGGGGATTCACAGACCTCCATAATTCTGCTGGACAGCCCACTGGATTGCACAGTTTTGTTGCTTGGTTTACTTGAATCAGATAAACTGTAATGTTAACCGTAGTGTAACTGAGTGTGTGGCGTAACATCACTGAAGTGTAATGCAAAGTGAGAACCTCCTCAATGGAGCAGAGCTCTGGTGGTCCACAGCTTGACACTGTTGGGGTTATAGCCGTTTCGTAAATCGTCAGATTAACATTGTTGACAGTCACAGTGAGCACAGAAATGACTTCAAGACAACACAAGTAAGGAGAGCAGAAACAGTGAACGTTTGAAGAAGCAGCTCACGCTGTACTAGTAGCAGGTGTGTTTAGAAATCCAAATTTGTCCAGTAAGCCATGCATCACTTACCTCTGCACTAAAGCTTGAGTATTACTGAGGTAGCATTAAGGGTAATGGTTTTGATTTTGAGTGTTTAACAATCTGATGTTACAACACGCTGCTGACACGCTGCTGAGAATGATTTATTACCACCAGATAAACCTCAGGACCTCTACACGTTGTTAATGGCTGCTAACGTCTTAACGACAGGTGAAGCGCTCTGAGTGTTCTTACACTGAGGACACGTCTGTAAATTTAGCTGACACACACAGGCGGCTCTCATGCTTACTAGTCAGTTTTCGACTAAATTGTGGAAAAACACCAGACAAGGAGCTTTGACATCCAAAAAGAGCAGTCATCTCAGAAAAATGTCAATTGCTGATTCATTTTATTGGCAACTAACATCGGCGAGTCAGTTATGGCCATAATGCTGTCTGCTGTCAAAGGAAGAAAAAATGAAGACGTTTAGATAAATTCATAAGTAAAGGTGCTGAGCGCTTTGAGTAGTGAGAAAAGCGCTATATAAATGCAAAGAATTATTATTATTATACCTAAATATGCAGCATATTAGTAGTTTTAATTTTCTTATTATTAGTATTACTATTTTATATATTAGTAGTAGTAGTTGTATTTTATATTATTATCTTTATTTTTAGTAATAATTGTAGTGGCAATAGCAGTATCAAAATTGTTCTTGTTGTTTGTCACACTGGCTGTGTATCAAGTAACAAAGTCTAACAGCACATTGGTACCCTGGACTATTATTATTATTACTATTATTATTACTCATTAGGCCTTCATTTATAAAGGAAACAAATCAAAAAGTCATTTCTAAGTGGGTGATGTGTGCTTGTTTATGTATTTATTAATTATTGTTCAAATGAAATAGATTGAGGGAGAGGTGTCCCAGTCTGGCTCAGGGTGGCACTGCATGTGCCATTCTGATGTTTGTACCCTCACAACAGTTTGAGGTTTAGAGCCAGTCCTCCAAGTTAGAATGAGGGTCATTCCTATCACTGCGAAATGGTGAGACCCTTAAAATGTGTACATGTAGGCAGCTGAACCATTAAAAGCCCAACAACAGTTTATTTGCATTTGAGAGTCACAAACTAAACTTGCTCACTGTGCCACATGCTACCATGATATGAAGATCACTCAAATAATTTGTGTTTTTAATTGTGACTCTTTTACAGGGACAAGCACTTAGGAACAGAGAAACAAAGAGATGTCTTGAAATTGCAAAGCATGACTACTACCATTTAGTCATTCAAGAATGCACGGGACAGGCCTGGAAAATACAGCATGTTATCCATGAATTTTAACGAATGTTGGATCAAAGGACTACGGTGTGCTGGCGCCCTGCCCAGGGTTTGTTTCCTGCCTTGTGCCCTGTGTTGGCTGGGATTGGCTCCAGCAGACCCCCGTGACCCTGTAGTTAGGATATAGCGGGTTGGATAATGGCTGACTGACTGACTGACTGACTGGATGGATCAAAGGAAATCAAACAAAAAAAACTATCAACGATATTCATGGGTCTGCCTCAGCACAGTAGAAGAAGCCCATTTTACATATCATCTCTCCTTAGATATGATGTGTCATTGAGATATGAAAGTGTGTGACCTGATGAGAGGCCCATCTAAACACATGAGAGGTTCTGCAGCTTGGCTGACATGTTGCTGGCTGTGAGGGTCCAATAAGCCGTGTCTGTAACCAGCTGAATTTAGCACCACGTTTTAATTATCTTCTACATTGTCAGGACGTGTTATTTAATTTTAGTTTTAATTTTAAAAGAAGAGAAAATTCATTCATTGCAAACCTTTTTAAATTTGGTGATGTCCTCCACCTACCGTATTCAGTGCAAATGTGAGAGCTGGTGACTGCTGCCCTTTTGTTTTCATCCATTTTGGAGAAGTACAGTTGGTGAAGAGATGTACAAGATTATTTATAGTCTGTGGAGAAGCTCCTCCAACACGTGCACTGTGCATGCAGCAGATTTTGGCTGTGGAGGAAAACCAGGAGTCTTGAGGAACAAACGAATTTCAGTCTCCGTTCAGCAGCGCACATGACAGACTGATTTATTATTCCACGTCATTGCATGGAGAGCAGCACCAGAGCAGCAGGAAGAATAACACCAACTGCTCCATGACGGTCATCACAAAACTGACTTTGATCTCATCAGAACAGTAAATGTGCAGTGTGGGCATTCTCTGACATGCTTTCTATTGACCAGATAACTATGGCTGACTTCATTTGTAATTTTTAGTAAACATCTTGTTTTAAGATTGACCCATGTTCTAGTAAAACAGAGCATTACTTCATCAGTCCAGACCAGGCCTGTCATTTTCATGAGAAGTCCCAGGCCAGGTCTAATCGGTCCATTTGTAATCCTGGCTGCTACAGTATGTATAGAGACACTGGCGGCCCTTAAATGCAACACCAAACTCCTCAGACCAAAGACATCAAACTCTCACCTTACAAATGCACACCTACAGCACAAGGCTGCATAATCAAACCCAATAATTTAATTATGAAACAGCACACATATATAACACCCCCTGTCCCCCGAACTGCAAAGAAATGCAAGTATGCAACAGAACAGTCAAACATGAAATGTAGTAACAAAGTCCTGCAGGTGTCAAGGCGAGAACACATCCAAGTGGGTCGTGGTGATGGCTCTTGGGGCTGAAAAAAGACTCGGCATCATTGTGTGCTGTGCCAGGCTAGACAATAAGGTCATCCAGCCGTACCTTCGGAATGGCCAAGGAATTTGCATTGCGTTTGTGAGCAGGGTGTGATTCTACAGCAGATGATGGTGGTGACACCTTTCAAAGACATGTGGCATGTCACCGAGAATCATCAGCAAGACAAATGTGGCTGGGCCAAGTTGTCAGGTGACTTGTTCTGGAGAGGACCACACAGAGGCTATTTTGTTATTTTAATGAGGCTTTCAAACTCTTACCAGTCTGAGACCGCCTGGATCCATCTTGACCGATCAAACCTTTGTTTCATTCTCTCTGTTGTTGTCTGGTGACAGAGGGCTTCTCATGGCGTACTGAAGGCAGGGCAAAGGGTAAACACTGACTGAAAAAAGGGCCTAGCATGAGGAACACAGGGCGAGACTCCAGTCATGGTATGCTGGAGTGATCTGTAGTGCAAGAGGGCATTACGCAGAACCTGATCAAAACAACACCCATGTGCCTGTTGTGCCCTAAGGCCATTTTTAATGACTGGTTGAAACATTCCACTCCTCTCCTCCATTGGCCTACAGATGGTAATATGCAGTGCAAACATGCTGAATTCCTTTTGATTCAAGAAATGAGGTAAATTTGTTACCGGTGAGCTGTGGCCTTTTATCCCTAGTAATGGTCTTAGGGAGCCCCTCGTAAGAAGAGAGTGATTCCAGAAATTTAATAATGCCACAATATGATTGTGCCAGCTGCAATAACCTCTGGCCATTTCGAGTGTGAGTCATACACAAAAACCAACTACCGCTGGTGGTGAAGGACACCATGAATTTCTCCAGAGATGTCCACCTGTACATGTTCCCAGGGTTGGATGGACCAGGAAATTGGCTGTAATGGGGAAGGAGTCTGGTGACCCATTTTGCCACTTACCAGGAAGGCCACAAAATCGTTGTAAGCAGAGTCTCAATGACCCTGTCTGTGTCAGGCCACCACACAAAGTCAAGACAGATCTGTGTTTTAGTTTTACTATACCTAAGTGGCCGTCATGTGCCATTGACAACACAGGCACACAAACAGCATTTGGTACCACAGTATGAAACCCGCATGCCACACAAGAACCATTCCAGCAGCTCTTCTTTCACTGTAGCAAAGAGTTTAACAGTTCTTTGGGTACTGTGCGAGGCCAACCGTTCTTGATAAGGTGGCATACCTGGGATAGTACTGGGTCTTGTTCAGAGTCCTCCTTGAGTTCCTGGAGAGATGTGAAGACCACCACTGTTGTAGCAACAAATGTGGGTCTAGAGACTTCAAAGTGGGGTAGAATTGGAGGGGGAGGTAAGCTGTGATTTCAGAAGTTGAACAACCCTGGCACAGGCAGGAGTCACCCATGGCTCCTACTTCTTCAGGAGCTGGCACAGTGATGCAATCGTAACAGAACACGAGGGTAAAAACATCATATAGAAACTGGCCATGCCCAGAAAGGAAGCCAACTCAGCAGCAGATGTAGGCTCTGGAAGAGTGTGGATTGCTTTAACATTTAATTAGAGTGGAGATATGCAAGTGGGTCATGGTGATGGCTCTTGGGGCTGAAAAAAGACTCGAGAAGCCACCAGGTGATGACTTACAATAGCTACTACAGTGTTAGGTTGGAGACCCATGAGGAGGCCTTCACCAGCTCAATGATGCCAGTTACTAGCAGCTGCTGCCGCTCAGAGGGCACCCGTCTTGGAAGGCCAGTGGGATGCGTTGAAGTGGCCGTATAATGGGGGTGACAGTGGGACTGAGTAAAGGCTTGTGAGTGAAGGCAGTGAGTCAACCCAAACTGTAAAGAGTCCTGGCCATTTTTGTTGCTGTGAGGTTACCTGTAAGATTTGCATGCCACTTTTATCCCAGATGGAAAATCCCAGCGCAAGAAACACACTCCACCCCATCAGATTTGGCCCTTTGTGTGCAACCTCAAAAGAACAAAACTAGGCAGAACACCTTTGCTATGTAGAACAGTGAGGTGGACTGAACTCACCAGGGAGATTTGAGAGTCACCCTAACCATTAGCAGTAGTGGGAGGTGCGGACAAGATCATAGAAATAAAAAACTTGTGCATATTTAAGAGGGACATAGTAGCACCAGTGCCCAACAAGAGAGGCGTGTTCCCATAGTTTAAACTGACCGTGCATGACGTGAAAACTGCTGGTCTTGAAATCACATTGTGAACAATAGTTGCAGTCTGTCTCTGCTCCGACCTGGGTATGACGTTACCTGCATCCAGCCCTGCGAGTAGGCTTGGAGAATGGTGACAGAATTGGCACTCCAGCCACCGTAAAAAAACCTCCCACTGTTCCACTACATCTGAACCAGTGAGGTGCTGAGATGTCACCAGCTGCATGGCTGTACTCGGGTCCTAATCTGGGGTCCTGAGATGGTTTGTCATGTGGCGGGTGTGTCAATGTGCTGTATCAGTGTGGGCTCCTAGCCTCTTGGGAGAAGAACAACATACCTTAGCAAAGTGAGCCCTGTTGACCACAGCTGTGACAGGTCTGGCCGTGTGACATCGTGAGTGCTTCTGAGGTTGTTCTGAATGTCTGTGATGGACGAGCTGGCCTGTCTGAGGTGGAAGAGGGAGCAGAGTGCAGACACCACATTGAATTCTTAATGTCAAATCATTCTTTTCAAGTAAAACCCTTTTGTGAACTTTAGTGATGCCAGTGCATTCTATTAGCTGGTCCAAGATCATCTCATCCAGTAACACCCCGAACTTACATGAGCTACCAGTCCCCTTAAGTTTGTGACATACTGAAGCTGACAGAGCTGTCTCAGAATAAATCTCCATAGGAGAACACGTTGTGGGGCAAAGCCGTCTGCATTCAAAAATGCAACTGCAGCATCCTAAGTGTCAGCTGGTCCCAAAGTTCCAACCACTCGATGGCCTTCTGCTACCAGGCAGTGAACAAGGAGCACCACAAGGTAGTGAGAGACCTCAAAGAACTGTCACCAATGCGTCCACGGGATTGGAGGGTCACTGGGTAAAGGTAGAAAGGGAGGTGGTGGTGGTGAAAGAGAAAACTCAGCCATCCTCGTCGCCAAATATTATGTCTGAAGAGAGACACGGACAGCCCTTCAGTGCAACACCAAACTGCTGTTTTATTTATTTATTCCCCTCAAGAACCTCTCAGGCCAAAGAAATCAAACTCTCATCTCACAAATGCAGACTTACAGCACAGAGCTGGCTGCATAATCAAACCCAATAATTCATTTATGACACAGTGGCACAACTCCAAGAAACCTCATAAAGGATCAGCGTCACAAAACCTAACAAATAAAGCTGAATGTGCCGGTTGAGTCCGTCTCTGCCAGATTTTGCCCAGATTCTCCATTTGTGCAGGGGAAGAGTGCAACTTCTGTTTCGTTTCAGACGTTAGTTGGTGCTGGGCAACCTGCTAGTGTCTGTCATTGTCGAAAGATTTCAGCACCATTGGAAAAAGCAGACAAGTCCTATCTTCTGAACATCCTAGATGAAATATAGCGCCTTGCACAACGTGAACAATGGGAGCTCAACCGGGATTCCTTCATAGTTCCTTCTGTGAATGTTAGTCAGTCTGGAAAAACTGCTGCACAAAAACAAGCTATGGGATGGACTCTCAGAAGATTTGACAATTTTCTCACACTTGCAAGAATTTGTTCTCATCTGACATATTTATGTGTACTGGTCAACACAATCCATTCATCCGTCCATCCATTTACAAACCTATCAACCCATCTTTTAAAACTGCTGATTGAAGATGGTGGGGCCAGAGACTGATGTCATTTTAGAGCTTCCAGTTAATGTAATGGCGGGCAGTGAGTCTTCTCAGCCAGTGCTCGCTCCCTGCCTTGCAGTGGATGGCAGAACTCTTCATTCCATACTGCTTAACAGATATGTACGTCTGCATCATGTGCTCACAAAATGTTCACTCCAATGTGAGCGTCTGAAGGCCACTTTGAGATGTCCATGGCCATGTTCAACATAAGGCACTGACAATGAGAGATTAAGAGATATGGAGTCTGCTTTAAATGGTGTAAGAAGACATACGTTGTAGTAGGAACTGCTGAATGGAGCTTGACACCGAGTTTTAGAAATGAAGTCTTCATAGGTTTGTTATATGACTCCTGTGACCTGTAGGGGGCGCACCTGCACCCCAAACACCCAGACACAAGCACACTAAGACAGTAAGCATTTTATTCACAAGTACATCTCACACAGTCCACAGCACACTCCTCACTTCACAATATCTCCTTCGCTCCTCTTCCTCCATCCTCCTGACTCTGACCCCCTAAGTGAGGTAAGATGGCTCCTTTTATGAAATAACGAGCGGACTGCTCATGCCTGGCTATGGGACAGCTTGTCAATCAATTATCCAAATGCTTTTCAGCCCCTGAAAATGGGGGGCTACGTATAAAAGCGGCTAGCATTCCAAAATGGCCCCTAAGATATTTGTGTTAAATCCCTTGAATGAAAGTTGAAAATGTACATTTTGATCACATCTTGATGTCTTCGTTTCAGATTCATTGTGCTGGTGGTGCACAGAGCCAGAATTGTGAACACTGTGTCACTGTCCAAACACCTGACTGTACTTCGTATTATTGATTGTCATTTTAACTGGTAAATAATAAAGAGTTGGCCCCGCAATGTTAAGCCAACTAAAGCATCAACGCTTCATTAATAGCTCTGCTCTTGTTAATAAAGGCACAAAGAGATTAGTTTGGGCCTTTGTGTGATGATCGCTTCTTTTAAAAACACAAACATTCCACTTCCCATCTCTATGGTTAGTTGAGCTCTCCAGCTTGATTACAGCGAGTGGAAGGCAATCCCCCTGTTGAATTTGCACCCATGGAAGACCCAACGGCCACGCGGTTCAGCTGACAGGAGCTACGAAAAACAAATCCCTCAAATGGTGGAAAATCACACCAAGGAAACTAAAAACGTAAGCCTAATAATCAAAGTGGCATCGTGTGACGCATGCAAACACCTTACAACTGCTCCTTAACACCATCCAGAACAACAAAACAGAACGTGATTATACATTTTTTTAATAATTGATTTTCCTTATGGAGTAATAAACAGTAGCCTACCATGTTGTAATAAAGCCCATTGCTTACTTTTGCATTTTCTGTTTCTTTCTTCTAAACAAAAAGGACGAGTGTCCCTAATGGGAGAACAAAGGCACTTGAGCCAAAGAGCAGAAAGGGACGGGACATGAAGGACTGCACTGGCACCTAAAAAAATTAAACACGAAAGATCAGACTCATGATAAAGAAGTATCTCGGTGGCTGTGTCTGCTTATGAGCATTCTCCACCGTTATCACAAATAAAAAATTAAAGTTAAACAAAATCACTCGCAAAAAATAATTAAGAAATAAAAAGATACTTAGATACACAGCATATACAGGTGTGCTTGAAAGTTTGTGAACCCTTTAGAATTTTCTCTATTTCTGCATAACTATGACCTAAAACATCATCAGATATTCACTCAAGTCCTAAAAGTAGATAAAGAGAAACCAGTTAAACAAATGAGACACAATTATTATACTTGGTCATTTATTTATTGAGGAAAATGATCCAATATTACATATTAGTGAGTGGCAAAAGTATGTGAACCTTTGCTTTCAGTATCTGCTGTGACCCCCGTACTAAACATTTCTGGTAACTTTTGCTCATTCCTGCACTCCGTCTTGGAGGAGTTTTCACCCATTCCTCCGTACAGAACAGCTTCAGCTCTGGGATGTTGGTGGGTTTCCTCACATGAACTGCTCGTTTCAGGTCCTTCCACAACATTTCGATTGGATTAAGGTCAGGACTTTGACTTGGCCATTCCAAAACATTCACTTTATTCTTATTTAACCATTCTTTGGTAGAACGACTTGTGTACTTAGGGTCGTTGTCTTGCTGCATGACCCACCTTCTCTTGAGATTTACTTCATGGACAGATGTCCTGACATTTTCCTTTAGAATTCTCTGATATAATTTAGAATTCATTGTTCCATCAATCAAGACAAGCCTTCCTGGCCCAGATGCAGCAAAACAGGCCCAAACCCTGATACTACCGCCACCATGTTTCACAGATGGGATAAGGTTCTTATGCTGGAATGCAGTGTTTTCCTTTCTCCAAACATAACACTTTTCATTTAAACCAAAAAGTTCTATTTATTGTCTCATCCTTCCACAAAATATTCTTCAATAGCCTTCTGGTTTGTCCACATGATCTTTAGCTCATGAACATGAACATTAGCCAATGTGAGAAAGGCCTTCAGTTGCTTAGAAGTTACCCTGGGGTCCTTTGTGACCTTGCCGACTATTACACGTGTGCCTTGCTCTTGGAGTGATCTTTGTTGGTCAACCACACCTGCGGAGGGTAACAATGGTCTTGAATTTCCTCCATTTGTACTCAATCTGTCTGACTGTGGATTGGTGGAGTCCAAACTCTTTAGAGATGGTTTTGTAACCTTTTCCAGCCTGATGAGCATCAACAACTCTTTTTGTGAGGTCCTCAGAAATCTCCTTTGTTCGTGCCATGATACACTTCCACAAACATGTGTTGTGAAGAGCAGACTTTGATAGATCCCTGTTCTTTAAATAACACAGGGTGCCCACTCACATCTGATTGGCATCCCATTGATTGAAAACACCGGACTCGAATTTCACCTTCATACTAACTGATCATCCGTGAGGTTCACATACTTTTGCCACTCACAAATGTGTAATATTCGATCATTTTCCTCAATAAATAAATGACCAAGTATAATATTTTTGTCTCATTTGTTTAACTGGTTGCCCTTTATCAACTTTTAGGACTTGAGTGAAAATCTGATGATGTTTTAGGTCATATTTATGTAGAAATATAGAAAATTCTAAAGGGTTCACAAACTTTCAAGCACCACTGTACATAATATATATATATATATTATATATATATAACCCTAAATAGATACATTATATAGACACACACACACACACACACACATCGGGTACCAGTCTAGCGCCGCCAGTCCGCCTAATCCGCAGGATTTTTGGACTGTGTGAGCGAAGCGGGGCGCTGCTGTGGGGATTTGCTGCCACCCAGTGGCAGACTCTCTACAACATGCAAGTCGTCTCGGCTGCCGCTTGCTGCAAATTCAAATCAAGCAGCGCCAAGCTGGCTTGTAGAAACCGATTCTTTGTGGTTCACATGCAGAAACAAACAGCCGGAGAAAATCCACAAATAAACAGGGAAACTTCACAAAGAAACATGTTTTATGGCGTTCTCTTTAACCTCTCAGAATATTTCATAAACAATTTACACTAAGCCAGGATCTCCTCTCTCTTTACGTACAATCATCTGCGTGCCTCTCGCAAAAGGCTCCGTGCTACAACAACTTGCATTTGCCCGTGTTACAGAACCCGCCGTGATTCGAACCCTTGACTCCTTTTTGCGAGTCACCGACGGCACCGGCCTTTACTGAGTCTGTTACTGAGATGTCACCACAGATCATTTGCATTGGCACGATTATGTATAGCGGATGTTAAACAGCGCGTTACATGTAAAGTCTCGTAATCACGTCGTAAATTGTGTGCCTGCCGATCAGTTTACAATCTAACGATGCCCCGCAGGGGCTGGGCAATAAACCCCAATTTGAAATGGTTCGAGATCGCGAGGCTTTACGTGAGTCCATCACGGCCACTCCGTAACTGGTCGTCCTGCGCCCCTGCACTTCGCTCGCTTCTTCACGTGAGATTTGAGTCCTTCTTTTGTCAGCCTCTGTCTGTCCAAGACGATCCTTCACAGCCTGCACAGAGTATCGAGTAAGAATACAAAATCAAACAACAAGAAAGGATTTCTGCGGTCCAGCCTGTAACTCAAGAATGTTAACCGTTTTTTGACTCATCCGGAGGGCGGACAGTCAGTCATGGCAGTCGAGACTTCGTTGTGTGCCAATCGACTGTTTCTGACCAGAAGAATTAGCTTCAGAAAGCTCAGCAATATAAGAAATTGTTATTTATGACGACAGAAATCATCTTTAACTCAAAGTGCACCTCATACTTATTTATGAAGACTTGACAATTTAATTTAGTAAACCGTTCAAGTAAATTGTCGAGGGGATTTTTGTTTATTAAATAAACAAACGGGGCTGGTTTTTCTCTCTCTAATTGTAAAAAGATGTCATAGTTTATAATTGCTCACTGATCTTCTTCATTTGTATGTTTTATGAATGATTTGATTTAAAACATTCTTAAACAAATATGGATGTCTTTAATATGTCAAAAGTTTCCATGCATGTAACCCTAACATTTAGTGTCCTTTTCAAGGTAACATGTCGACTTCTTAATTGTGCAGTTTAATTGCTGCCAAGTCAGAAGTTTTTCGTTGTTTCCTTTTAACTTTCTTCCCTTTTAGTCATTCTGGTGTGTGTGTGTCAAACCATAACATGTCTCTCTGTCTGTGCCAAATCTTTGAAAGTTCACTTGGCTTATTGTTCACCAGAGCTTTAAAAAAGGCTGAGAAGTCCTGGCTTTGTTAAGAAGTTTAGAGTGCGGACATATTACACACCAGGCCTGAAATTGCTACCTTTTCTTTCTTTTTTTTCTTAGAAACAATAAACTCTTACAAGCATAAGAATATATAATGGCATTATTATGGGAAGAAGCTAAAATTAGCTTGGCCAGGTATGAGCGTAAAGTTAACGTCACGGCCGTCTTGAGCAGGAGCAACACAACTAATCAGAAGTGAGAGGCTAACGTTAGTAAATCCAATGGTTGTGATGATGATGATGACGGAGCTCAGGCTGCCCTGTCTGGTGATTGGCAGCAGAATCCTTCCAGCTCTTCTTTAAAGCCTGCATTCTGGAGAAGCAAATAAGGAACTTGAGTGACTGTTGGACGAGGGGCTGTTTTGCCCTTCGCCGTCTTTGTGATCTCCCCGTCTTGCAGTTCGTTGCCTGCTCTTGTGCAGAGCGCTGAAGGGTGTGCCGCTTTGCTCTGCTCTGTTGATTTGCTTTATTTTGGATTGGAAGAACTGAATACTGCAGAATTTACTTTCAATTTAATGCGCTTACTTGTTGTGCATTTTTTCACATTTTATTAGTCTTTGTTTGTTTGTTTCTATTGTTGGGTAAAAAGAACTTGAGGAAATGAATTCAAGAAAAATTTTAAAAAGCCAAAAGATAATAATTTTAAAGAAAGTAAACTTATGCCATTAAATGTGTATGTTGGAAAAAAGAGCAGCAGAGTGAGACTGACAAGAGTAACTGAGGACGCAGATTCTTACGCACTTCACTCTTATGGCCTTCATTTGGAACTGAAGAAATGCCTGCGCCTGGCTGTCTGGCTGGTTTGTGTGTATTGGGCATCAGATGAGGCCAGGGCAGTTTACAGTCTTTGAGGTTTCACACTTGGTGGTCTTCTTTTGTTAGCATACCATATGTCTGCTGTGCAATCAGTCATCAATGGACTCCCTTCTTTAGTAGGACAAATGCATTGTTTTATGTATGATCTGTCTTGGCTCTGCTCCTTGCCGTGCTTTAGTTAGACTGAGCGTAGCCCCCTCATCCAACTCCATTATGGTGGGCCTTCTGCTCTTATGGTCAGGGTCAGGTATACCCTTTGAAGATGAAGCGTTCACTCAGGCTTTGCCTTGGCAATAGGGGTTCTGCTATGGGGCTGAAGTCAAGGCCAGGTAACAGTGGAGAGCACAGAGCACAGAGCCAGTGCTTATAGTGGGTTATAAAGGAGGGGAGGAGTGGACATGTTGCCACTGGCTTCTTGACTGCACAGTAATCCCACTTTTTGATTGATCATTTACCCTCCGGTAGCCTCACACTCCACTGTATGGCTCCAATCACTTTGATTCTGAAGAAATTCCGATTGTCAGAAAGAGTCCTAAAGTTCTTTTGTCACATGGCTGCTGAAAGCCTACTGGAAGGAGACCTCACTGCATAGTAGACAAATCGCTCAAAAAAGGACCAGGTGGCACTGCAGAGAGTTGTGCCCTCAGCTGAGCATGCCATGTAGATGTCACTACCATCCCTGCAGGACCACATATCTACAAAAAGGACTCCTCTCACCTGGTCTGCAGTCTGGAGAAGATCTGGCAGACACCCGCTTCACCTCAAAGAGCTTCATTGACCGGGTGATAAAAATAAGAAATGCTCATTGTGTCCGGCATTCCTCAGAATTGTACAAGTGGCCTCCTATTTCTTAGATTTAGCTCCTTTTATTATTCAATAATTATGTAACAATTACTGTACCTCTAATGTGCATACAGTATGTGTCACACAGTTACAATTACACAAGTATTTTAATTCTGCACCTTTTTAATTTTTGATACATTTTTTTAATGTATACTTTTTTACTTTATTGCATAGTACAGGCTGCTTACTAAGCTGCATTTCACTGTATTCTTATATATGTGACAAATAAAATCAAAATCTAAATGATTAATTTGTCAATCTGATTAAAATGTTTTGTATTAGGTTTAACAAGTAAATGAATCAAGTAGCAGTGTGATTTTTTTCATTTTAAAATATATGTTAACATTTCAATGCAAGCGAGAAACTGTGTGCCTCTAACTTATTTTCTCTTTCGACCACTCAAGCTGCTGACGTCGGCTTTCTTTGGGTTTGTGTTGCCAGGAAGTTGGGATGTGCTGTCAGAATCCTGAGCTCATGGACAATTTGTGACAGGAAATGGCACCTTGCAGAAACATGGTGGCCACAGAAGTCGCTAGTCAGAGGTGCCCAGATAGCAGATTGTCACACTAGAACCAAGTCCAACCTCAAACCCTGGATAGAGCGGCTCGGTGAAGGTGGTCTTGAATGTGTACAGGTGGATCATTGTATCTGAGATGCTATAAAATGACAGAGAGCCAGAAGGGTAGTCCAGATACACGCCTATTCGGGGGCTCCGTGTGGCACTGATTACCGTCTCCTTATTATTATGACACACCAAGTGACGGGAATTAAAGCGGAACAAACTCCAGGACTTGTTATTATATCCAAGACGGCATTCGGCACCATCGCTGTTCCGGCCAATTCCTTTGTATGTGACTCCAACTGCAGCCCACAGCCCATTCCACTCGACCTCCCAATAAAAGCGAGTCCCAGTCAGCGCTTGTCCACACAGAACTTGGGGCCAGAAGTCAAATCTGTCCGGATGAAAAGAACACTGGCTTTGTTTCCAATGACATGTCACCTTCCGGTTGACTTCAGAGAAAGTGAGGTGTCTGTGTCCTGTGCTGGGGTCCAGCATGAGTGGACAGGAATCTAAAAGGAGAGAGCAGAAAGTAAGTGAGGAAATCTTCTCTGGCACTAATGGACCTGCGATGCCCAAATGTTACTGTCTGATTTTAAAGGCAAGCACAGGACACGAGATATCAATTAACAGTAAGCAACAAAGAACTGCAGTGACATGACACAAATGTCTGCTGTGAATTTGATGCCACAAAACCAAAAAACAGAAATTGAACTCACAAACAAGATCTTACGAATTCACTTGAGTCCTGAAAACACAAGGCATTCCTGGCCCTGAAACCTCCAAAGCAGGATATTTATGGAAATATTACAAAAGGGACCAAAAGGGCAACCTGGAGCAAACAATTCGCAATACGCAGTCCAAAGATCAAAACCTCAGAACAGAAGCAAACATATCGACGAATGTACAGTACATGACAGAAATGACACAGAAATGTATATAATAATGGATTCAAAGTTAACAAAAACCGAAAAATGGAAAACAAACACAAGGCAGGGAATAAACCCTGGATGTAATATTGTGAAGATGGGCCGATCATTCGTCACACCATTTTTTGTTAGGTTCTTAACAGTTTCCATGCTGGTTGTGGTTATGTGACCACCCAGCTGTTAGGTTTGTCATCATCACACACCATTTATTTAAGATGGAGACGCGATGCCCGAAGCATGCAGGCTTCTCGGTAAACAAACAAACAGAATTCTCTGTCATTTCGCCTCAAGTTTATTTTTGTTTTATTACAGCCCGGTTGTCCCTGGCTTGAATCTCTTGTCAGCTTTTTCCACTCTTGTTAATAGAGAGGGTTAGAGTTGAAAAACACATAAGAGTCTGAACTGGAAGAGCAAAAGGAAAGGGCAAAATAAAAATCAAAGTCAAAAATGAAAAAGTTATGACAACCAAAGAATTCTGAGCCTCCAGCTAACTAGCACTCTGTGAAGTTTTTCTGGTTCTTCTTCAGTCCAAAGAAGGACACTGATTAATGAATACCACCATCTTATGTAGTCATGGTGCTGTGACGATATGCACAGTGACAGTGTCATACGTGTTAGCAACTGCTCTGAAAGGTGACAACCAATAAAATAGCACCAAGACTAATAACACTGGGCAGCAAAGATATGAGGGGTGTCAATCAGTCTTTGGCTTTCATTAGTAGACTAATGTTTTGAATAACTTCCACTCTGTATCACATCAAAAGCATTCTCTTAAATGTTCCTGTCCAAAATCTCATCAATGTAACTTTTTAAAAATGTAATCTGTATAGGGTTGAACTAAAGATGTCATAAAACAACAGTGATTTCACATCAAGAGAGTGTTGAGCGGTGATGAAGTATTAGTTCTTCAAAGACATTTCAGAGCCGTTAGGTGATGTGTGCCCTTCTTACTCCACAGTCAAAAACTGGCTTTCTCAATTTAGTGAAGGACATTTCAGTACAGAAGATGAAGGACATCCTGGGAGAACAACTGAAGAGACAATCCTGGAAGATGTGGATGCCATTCATTACATGACCTTGAAGGATCAAAGAATATCTGATAAAAAGATACCAGAGACCCTGCAGATATCTCAGAAACACACAAACTATATAATTCATAGACACGGTGGCTAACCGAGTCCACAGAAGTTCTAAACAAAGACATCAGCAGGAAGGTGATGGCATCTCTCTGGTCAGTTGGTCAGCCAGAACATTCCTTGTATTCTCTGCTGAAACAGGATGTCATATAAGTTAGGTTACTCAAAAATGAGCTAAACTGCAAAAGCCAAAACCTTCTCAACACACTCTTGCATTGTTTCCTGGACACTTTGGTGTATTTTTTTAGACTTGGCATGCTGTTCTCAATAATCACCTTGGAATTTCCTGTCACATACCATTTTATTGCAGTTGCTTATTTTTGTGATATCCTCTGATCTTTTAAGTCCACTAATGTGTTGCCCACAATGTAATTGCCCTGACTTTGATGGGATATTCATTGCTTTGGGTTGTGAGCATGACCCTCAACAATGGCATCTTTATATTGAGCAATGGCATAACATTTGTTATGTTGCAGAATGGTAATGTCCTTCCATGCCAATTGTTTATGCAGAAACCTACAAAAACAAGGAACTGCTGTTAAAACAAACACAACACAATATCTACAACAGGAACATCTTTGGTGATCTGAAAGTATTGGCACTACTACAAGGAATGTCTAAATACTGCATATGGAACAGCCATGCTTAATAGTCTCTCAGTATATTAAACACAACTCTGTAAGCATTTGGTTCCAGGGCAGAAACGTGTGGCACACACACCACTTGTCAGACTTAACAAGGACACCCTCTTCATATAAAACTTGGACTGGTGAAACATTTCGGAAAAGCGATGAAGAAGGGAGGAAAACTATTTCAATATTTGAGGCAGATATTTCTATCAATAACTGATGCCAAGATTAAAGAAGGCATTTTTGTTGGTCCACAAACCAGACGTGTCATTAACAACAAGCGCTTTAAAGATTTGCTAGGGGGGCCAGAGGAGATCACACGGAAGGCATTCAAGGATGTTGTTGAGAAATTCAAACAACATTCAGCTGATTGACAACATGCTTCACACATGCTGATCCATGAAGGGCAACATGTCGCTCAAGATTTAGTTTCTGCATTAACAATTGGACTTCTGCCCTGCTAATCTTGTTGCTGTCAATGATGAACATGGGGAAAGGATTCACAACGAATGTGCAACAATAAAAAGTGGCATCAGTTCAAATGGAATCCAAAACATTTGCATCTCAGTTGAACAAATGCAGTGTGTCAGTGTTACTAAGTGACTAAAGACACTAAATTTAAGCAAAGTTAATTTCATGTTCCTCCAAATTCCTATGTGAAACAGTCAATCTACAGTTAAAATTGTGTTCAGCTTGACGCTGTCTGCCATAATCATCAAATATTTCAGGAAGCAAAACTGGTGTGTTTTCCAGTGTGATGACAGCAACACATAAGAGAGAACAAAGACAATTTAAAATGTCAGAATGGCAGGATGTGACACTCAGGGGCTGCAGCTTATCCAAATGTCATTTTGTTTAAATGTGCTTCACTATTGTGTGAGAAAGCAATTTCCAGAAATGGTTAACCTAAAAATATTTTTACCAAACTAAGCATTGAAATTACACTTCTTAGAATTTTAGTATATAGTTAGCCAAGAAAAGACGCACAAGTCAAAAATCAAACGTTTCACCACCTGAAAGGTTAAAACGCCCTTAAAGATGTCACTAACATTTTGTTCCTACTCCTGATAACAGAAATACACCTTTATATATACTGTACATTTATTTATATGTGTAAATATGCAGCTACAAGCAACATTTAAACACTGAATGTAAATGAACTATTTTATATTTCTGCATTTCCGCTAACACTGGCCTTCCAGAATTAAAAATATAACAAAGAGGAGTGTCAGAAAGCAGACAGAGAGACATTAAAACATTACACTTGTGCGACAAGCGATCCCAGTTCAACTGTCAGGGCATTTGGTAGACATAAAGATCGTTAATTTCCCTCTGTTGACACAAAGTCCTCTCTACGGTTTGAATCTCACAGATTCCTTGACTTGACCCAAGACTATTCAATCAGTGGGGCACAAGTCACAGGACCAGCATTTGCTTCGGTAAAACCATGAGGACACCCTGTTGCTCCCACATAGACTTTACTTTGGCAGCAAAGACAGAAATATTGAAGGTGAAAAGCTTCTCATTTAGACTGTAAATGTAATAAAAGCACAGACTTACACCGCAGAAACTCCAGTCTTGTCTGAGGTGCTGTAGAACACTGGAAACAATCCGGTGGTTTACTTCCTGAATTGAAAAGGAGGAGGGCGGGGAAACAAAAGAAAACTTTAAAGAAAGCATTTTGACTGTTTTGTCGTGTTGTAAAAAGGCTGAAATAAATAAAAGACTGCAATTTGTGGGCCTCACAGCTTCACAAACCTGTGCCCATATTTATCAAACATCTTAGAATTACTCCTAGGAACTGAACTAAAAGACTGATTGACATAAGAATTTGTCCCACCACAGAGTGGGGCACGAGAAGTCGTTATGAAGCATCCAACTCCCAGTTCCGGCAAGGAGTAGGGGTTCACATTTGAGAATGCCAGACATCATGATTTTATGTCTGTAGATGAAGGCACTTTGTAGTTTCCTGGGAAATCATTATGACATTCTGTGGTTTTCTGACACTAAGAGTTCACCACAAACATAATAATAGTAATAACAATATTAGTCAAAGAGTCTAAATAAATTATAATGTATGCTTTATTTTTGTCAATTATTAAAGTTGCATCTTTACGAAAATCTGTAAGATTGGTTATGGCAGGACCTTTCTCTCATAAACCTTTTCTGGCTGTTATTTGGTATAGTATTTTCATTTAGGTAATTTTCTAATTTATTTCTTATTATACCTTTCATAATTTTGCATGACACAGAAGTAAGACTTGTTGGCCTGTAACTACCAGGATCCAAAACCCTTTTTTATACCTCTCCTCTCTACAGATTATTCTCTAATTGTTCATGTCAGTAATTGATTTTTCAAGAGAATAAGGCTTTTGTTAATGTAATTATTTGGATTCAGTAGTATAGTAGGCAATTGCTCTGCTGTTTTTGCAGAGGAGAAACAGCCAATGATTTATAAAATCTTTTCTGATTACATTTACTGTTATTAAAAAAGTGTAACGATTATCACAAACACTGACATGTGTACAGTGGAGATAGCATATGACCCAATCAGGTTTTGGTGGTGTTTCAATGCTATGCTTCAAGGGGAAATTCCAAAGATCTGTCAATGCAATGAGTACCACGTTAAACAGACCCCCAAAGGGTAATTGCCTGCCTTGCCTGCCTTGTCGATGCACCACTGATGAGTACGAGCCTTGTGCTCTGGTTCCACATTTGGCATTCTATGGATAATCTACTAAACCTGAACCTGTACAACTTTATGAAGCTGTAACATGTGACAAGACTGAATACCTGATTGAGTTACGTTCTCAAAGTACCACTGGTACATTTTCTCCAGATGGCCCTTCACATACAAAATTTCATTCCTCATGTTCTCACAAGAGACGAGAGCAGGAACAGTAACTTTAAGTGTGGCCTTGTCTTTAAGAAAGACATCAAGAGATGAGCAGGCCTGTATCAGGGAAAAAAAGTGAATACAGGATTTCAGGGTGGCAAATCAAATGTTTTGTAAGAAAAGAGACCACAAGAGCTTCACTCTGTGCCCTAAATGCTCTCATGTCCTCCCAGCCTGGTCAGACCTCTTATGAAATGTCTCTCTCACCTTGTGGAAGTAGTCTGTAGTAGTCACCTTGCGGTCATCAGTCCCTAGAAGCTTTGTCATCTCACTGTCTCTCCTCCTCAGCTCCGCCATCTCTTTCTCCAGCTGCTTCATGATTTTTTGGGCCTTGTCCACTTTTCTCATTTCTTGCTCTCTAATTTTCTGTGTCACTTTTTTCTGCATTTCCGTAATGTAGCAGATCAGGTTAGTGAAGCTCTCCTCACTTTCCTGGACCTCCTTGTCTGCAGATACCTGCATGGATGAAGAGAAACATTTTAATTACACATCTGGAACACATTTGTGGTTGTTTGAAGATAAAACAGAAACAGATTCTGACTTTATTACTTTAATTTCATGAAATCTTAATGTACATTTTTGATGGATCTGTACTTCATTTCTCAGTATAATCCCGTCAGTGAGAGTTTGGCTCATAAGTAGCAATGAGCCAGTGATTCACATGAAATTGAATTTGCAGTGACTCTTACAACTTCTACTAAAATTTGCCAAATTGTCACAGGAAGAGAGATGTTTTCTGCCTGTCTTGAAGTGTTTTCTTGTGTAAATTGCTACTGCTTCTCATTTAGTGTTTATATAAATTTTTCCAGTGAAAACAAAAATCACCAAACTTTTTAAGCCACACATGGACATTTTGTTGAACTGTGTGGCATGTGGTTGATGTTGTTGTATGATGCCTGATATTAATGACAGCCTTAGCAAACACAACCCTAAAGAAATGTCAAAAGACAGAAATGATACTCATTCCATTCTTCCATGGAGCTTGGACCGTTCAAGTGCTCAGCCTCATCGGCAGGCATCAAGAAACAGTGAAGGGCAGTTACTATTGGTGGTCTTCCTGTGGAGTGGGCTTTACAGATTCCCAAAATGCCTTTAAACTACACCTCCCAAAAATCCCTTTAGAGATTTCTGCATTTCATGCTTGCACAACTGTATTTTAACAAATTTTAGCACAGTGTTTATAAAACCGTATGCATAATGAATCTTGTCTGTTTTGCTTCTCCCTTCTCATAAGATATGGGGGGCACAGTCTGACCAGACATTTCAAGCCTATAGAGTTCCTCTCTGGGACAGCAGATTTGTGCCTAAGTAACACAGGACAAATGTTCTCAGAGTGAGGGCACAGAGAACCTTCTATTACAGTGTAAGACATTTAGTAAATGAGAGGAAGCCATTGAGTTCTCATGTCACTCGCTTGGTTAGTCATTAGATAGGTGGTCCCACTGTCTTATTCAAATACTTTGTAAAAGTTTTCAAGTTTTCCTCTGCAACTACATTGGCAGTTCCTTCCTGGCTGTACACCAACTTCTTTCTGGCTTTTGTCTTCAATAGAGCTCTTATTGATTTTAATTGGTGTGTGAGCATGTGACAGACTGTTTCATTAAAAAATAAAATCTGTTAAATCAACTTTGAGAATTTTAAAGCGTTTGATTAGGTCCAGTAGTACCCTTCACTGATTGAGACTAGAGAAGTTTCGCTCACCTCAACGTCAAACTCTATCAAAGCTGACTGGTCTAGCCTGGACACTGGACCACTTGGAGAACACTCTAGTCCCGTATTCTGAGACAAGCCCACTATAATAAGTGCCACCATAATTCAATTCACCTTAATCAACTCCACTGTCTCCTTCATTTCTTGCATTTTCATTTCACTTTCCCGGAATCTCTTTTGAATTCTTGTCACTATCACCCCCACTGGATTCTGTTTGGAAACACAAAAAGGATCATGGAACAAAAAAATAACATCATATACATAATAAAATATAATGAAATGTAAAGGAACACAATATGACAAAATATAATGTAATATAAAGTAGAAAAATGTAATGTAATTTCACAAAACATAACACACTGTAGTAAAATGTAAATACACAACATAAAATATTGCAGTGACCCGGGCGCGGGAGAGAGACAGAGGAATGGAATCAACCACTTCATGCCCAATGCCACAGAGTGGCCCTAAAAAGGTCCTGTGCTTTCTTCTTAAGGCACTTCCACCGCACCACCTAGATGTTTGGCATAGCATGCACTCTCCAAGCTGCTTTGTCACTTTATTCTGTCATATATACCGCCTGGCTGTGCCTCACTTCACTCATCCAGGATCAAAGACAACCCATATGCCATGCTAACCCCTGGTTCTGCGAGCTGGCCCAAGGCCATGGTCCATATCAAGACACACCTGTGGTTATGCATCACAGCTAATGGTTTTTTGCAGCCGGGATGCATGTCTGAAGTGTTCTGAGTGTCTAAGTGCTCTGTCTAAACTGCTCCCTCAATGTCACCCGCAGAGTTGCTTTTATGCTAGCTTCTCTAGAAAGTTCTGCTTTCTAAAAAGGTGGTCAAGGATCCTGTTTCAACTACATGTCTCGTAATTTGTTCCAGATAAAATATGTTGATGAAAACAGTCCATCTGAAATTTTTAATGCTACCAACTGACAATGTGAGTAATGTCAAAGGTTCTACTTTACAGCTTGTCTCACATTTTCAATATTTTCTTGTGTCACACATGTGCGATTAGGAGGCAGTCAAAGAGCCTAAAGGTGAGTAAAACATCGCGAGATAAAGGGTTGTCACGTGATGCTTACCTGAACTCTCTTTTTTCAACAGAAAACAGGAAGAAAAATAATCCCACAACTTACGGGTTTCCAAAATGGCCGAGATGATGTCACTTCCGGTCACCACTGATGACGTCACTTCCGGCACCCACAAATCACCTCACTTCCGGCTCATCAGAATACCGTTGTTTCCGGGTCCTGTTGCAACGTCACCATATGCCAACCATTTCCTGTCACATGTTTTTTGCTCTATATAACCACCATCTTGTAAACAGTAAAATCGTTCATTGTACTTTTCAAGGCTTTGAATCAATTAATTTTTCTTATTGTCTGTTCGACAATACACGGGGACGGTCCCCAAAACTTTATTTTGTACTTCTGATGTTTTATTCGACCACACTTGCATTCTTACAGTTGTCCATCATTCAAAAAACATGTCCTTCTTACTGCCAGTAAGTTGTAATTTATTGAACCAATAAAATGACATTTACAGTACATACTGAAGTAATCAACAGAATACTTTCACAAATAGTTTAAATCCTTAGAATAAACGTGGAAGGGAGAAATGTGCACACGGCTGCACAAATATTATGTACTGGAGAACCGAAAATGGGAATGTGGAGCTTATATGTTTTTGTTAATTTGAGTTTTTCCAAAAGCTGAATGGAAGTTCACTGGTCCTGTGATTTTTCTTTGACTCCTATTACTCAATTAGAGTTGCTCTCTGGAGGACACTGGTGCTACATTACCTTTCATTCATTCTTTGATTGCATGGTGCCTGAGTGCACTGATTGGTCCTCATTTTCGAAAGGTTCAGTAGATATAGGGAGACAACACAAAAATAAATTTGCAGTTTGGAATAATAGATTGAAATCTACTTGTAACTTGTGCAGGGACCTCCACAGAACATGGCTTTCTGACTCTTCTGTCTTTTTTTATTTGAAATTTGAACCTGGATCATTCTGTGTTCTCATTATTTTGTTACTTTATTGGGACTGGTTTCAAGCTTTTCCCTGACTGACCCCCTTTGGGTCCTCCATTACATCCTGCCTTTGTTAACAAACTAGTGGAAATTATGCCTTTTAACTCTAGATCTTATTTCATATTGTCCAAAATAATTGACACAAAACAATGGGATTGGGAGGTAATATTGACATCCTGAAATAATCAACAAAGAAATAATCAACTACTTTTACAAATAGTAATTTAGGTTCTATATCAAGGACTGCTTTGCCTGCTTTGTCCATAAAGATCACTATAAGTAGAAAACTTAATAAAAATGTCCTTCTACTCTAATTGCTGGCATTAATGGCTGTAAGTGGTAGTCCCAACAAAACAAACCTTTGGGTCTCATACCTCATAAATTACTAATGGGACGACCGTTGCAAGAGATGGAGCCTTCCACCTTCTCCTATAGGACCTTCAACACTTTTTAATGAATATTGCAGTATTGTTTACTAAAGAGAGAAAATTAAATTCTTAAGCCTTTTACCAGCCAATGATCTACATCCAGCAAAATGCAGAAACTACAAGAGAGACCTGATTGAGTCATCCCATCCTACTTCTGGGAAAAATTTATGTAATCAAGCTAATAACTGGGTGACAACTAAACCTCCATTTATAACAACAGCGCTGATGTTTCAGCATCGAGTTTTGGCTGCTTCCTGGGAAGAGACGGACGAAAGAAGACAGACCTTGCTGAAATGACCCAGACTGAGGAAAAAGTCATCCTGTGGCAAATCCTGTGGACCTAACAGCAGAACAGGCGGTGCTCTGAAGCCTACTTTAACATCAGAGCAGTATTGTTACTCAGAAACATTGCTCAGTGAGTTACATGGTTACATGAAGCAAGCCTTTGAAAACTGAAGTTTTTTACTGTTAAATAGGATTTTAACCATTTGATTATATACTGATTATTATATCCTTCTTACTGTTAGCTTTTGTTAGCAGTTAGCTTTCGCCCCTAGTACTTTTAGGAAGTATTTTAATTAAAACCTCTTGATCTGTGACCTAACCTCACTGCTACTTCTCTGCAAAGTTAAACATTGATAAGAGAACCAGTATGATCTGTTGTAGCGGGATACTGACTCCCGAGCGTCCATTGTCAGTAATTTGCAAGGACATGAAACATGAAGTTAATGTTGTACTTCTGTAATTAATAACTGTGGTGGGCTGGCGCCCTGCCTTGTGCCCTGTGTTGGCTGGGATCGGCTCCAGCAGACCCCCGTGACCCTGTATTTAGGATACAGCGGGTTGGATAATGGATGGATGGATGAATGTAATTAACAAAGTATTTAAAATGTGTAATCAACCGCTGATGTCAGTCTTCTTCTTGATCCTGGGTTACTCCTTGTGTGTCAAAAAAGTATTTCGATTTTGGCACTAGTGTGTGCGTTCACCCTAAGATGGACTGTTGCCCTGCCCAGGGTTTATTCTTTCCTTGTGCCTTGTCCTGACTCGAATAGGCCCCAGCAGATGAACCTGGTGTGGATTAACTGGGTTACAAAATGACATTGTATGAATATTTATATTCTGCCATCCAAAAAGTGCTGCTGGTAATCTTATTTGGCAGAGTAAAACAATCAATATGAACTGTGATTGTGTATTAAAAAACCTGTGAAATTTCTCTCTCCTAGAAAAAACAGAATCAGAAAAAGGATGGTTGGATTTCTCTGTGAGACTATGTTAAGAAATCCTTTCACTTGTAGTATGTGGCCTATTTGTACTAAATATGAAACTCTTCTTACCTGTTTCCTTGTTTCTGCTTTCTCCAGATTGACTGATTTATGAACTCTGTGTCTAGTCGACGCACAGACCTCACAGTTACACGTCTCATCTGATTTGCAAAAAAATTCCAGACACTTTTGATCTTTTGTACAAAGTTTTTTCATTAGATGTCCATCTGGATTAATCAGCTTGTGATCCTTCAAGGCATCTTGATTACAGTGAGGCCAGAGGTGAGTCTGGCAGAAGGACAATGTGCAAGTCAGGCATGATTTCACTGCTCTGAACTTCTTTCCAGTACAGACGTCACAATTCACATCTCCAGGGCCAGCAGGAGGAGGACTGATTTCTGTCTTCTTCAGTTTCTTGATGACTTCATCCAGTACATTGTTTCTGTGCAGTTCAGGCCTTGGGATGAAGATATGTCTGCACTGAGGACAGATGCACTCTTGGCTCTGATCCCAGTGATCAGTGAGGCACTTCAGACAGAAGCTGTGACCACAATGCAGTGTCACCGGGTCAGTTAGTGTGTCCAGACACACCGGGCAGGTAATCTCATCCTGTAGAACAAAGTGCTGGGCTTCAGCCATCATAAGTCCGAGCAGAGGCAAGCAGAGATAGTCAGTTATGCAAACAAGGAGGTTACTTGTGAAGAAATGAAACTGAAAGTGTGTCTTTAGTAGAGAGAAGGAGGCGTGGCGTTAAAGTGAAACTGACTGCACACAGAGACTGTATCAATATTGTTCATAAGCAGCAAAAATTCCAGTTCTGTAGGATCTCAGAAATGAATGAAATTACTGTACATTGTTTTCATGATATGACTAATTGGAGCACAAAGTTGTAATTATGTCATGAATTATTGTTTTTTCAATCAAAATTATAATAAGGGAATAATAAGAGGGTCAAATAAGAATGCAGCAAATAAAAAAGGTAACAAGGAAAGAACAAGCTGCTCCACTTGGACCTACTGTTGCAGATTTTTGGGCACTAAACCCCACCAACTAAATAAAATCACTTCATTTTGAAGCTTAAACATTGTGAGGGTCATAAACTCATTTGCCAGCTTCACTCGGTGGTTGATGGGTGCCCACGAGGTGGCACTCCTCTGGTCATGGTTGACTTCAATGCGACTACTGGCACTGACAGGGCTGGGTATGAGGATTGTGTTGGTCCCTATGGGTCTGGTGACCATGGTGAAAGTGGCTCTATTTCCTTGACTTTGCAAAAGGTTAGGGGCTGCAGATCATTGGATCCTGGTTCCAGCGACATGAGCCGTAATGTTGGTACTCCAATACTGGTCGTGCGGTGAAGGAGATTGATCATATCCTCGTGGGCAGACGCTGGAGTCTCTTACAAAACTTCAGGCTCTAGAGAAGAGCCCATTTTTTGAATTCTGACCACAGACTTGTTATTGCTACTCTGAAGATCCAACTGAGGGCCAGTAGGCTACCACTTATTAGGAAAATGACTCCAAGATCAGACTGTTTATAATGAGTTTGCATGCAGTTTGTGTGAGGAACTTATGGACTTGGGTGTAACTGCTGAGCCTAATGTGTTGTGGGAGACCTTCCGTGACAAGACCCTGAAGGTTGCTGAGGGTTGTGTTGGTGTTACCAGTGATCCCAGAAGGAGGTGTTTCATCTCTGGATATCATCAAGAGGAGCTGCAGTGCACAGTTTGATGGCAACTCTAATCTGTACCGGGACATGAGAAGGACGGCTGCGAGGGCTCTGAGAGCAGATAAGGAGGTGTTTGTTAGAGGAATCGGTGACACACCACCTATGGTCTAGTAACCCACGTCTTGCTTACAGAGGAATCGAAGCATTTCACATATTTGAATCTGTTCTTCGGAGAGTCATAGTCAGGGTGGCTGATGGAACGATCCTTACGGATGACACTGCAGTTGTGACCCGCTGGGCTGGCTACTTTGAGCAGTTGTTCAAAGCTGATCCTCCAGCTAGGACGCTGGATATCTCTGGTCCATGGTTCTTGAGGCTGATCCTACAAATAGCTGTTAACCACCTAGTCTCAGTGAGATTGCACAAGCGGTGAACCCGCTGAGGGGAGGAAAGGCTGCAGGGATCTATGGTATCCGCGGTGAACTTCTACAGGCTGGTAGTTAGGCTGTCCTCCTGGCATTGCACGCAATCTTTGCTTCCATTTGGGAGAAGGGCGTCATCCCAAATGACTGGAAAATGGGACTTGTGGTCCCTATCTGGAAAGGAAGGGTGATTGCTTGGATTGCGGCAACTAGAAGAGGATAACACTGCTCTCATTTCCGGGTAAAGTCCTAGCTAGGGTCATCCTCAATAGGATCAATGATCACTTACTCACCTACCAGCAACCAGAGCGATTTGGTTTTATGCCTAAGAAATCTACCGCATTCTGGCACTGAGGGTTTACATGGAGCGCAAATGTTAATATCGGCAGAGTTTCTTTGCAACCTTTGTCGATTTTCATAAACTGTTCAACTCAGTTGATCAAACTGCTCTGTGGAACATCCTGAGACTTTGTGGGATCCCCTCAAGTTTGCTGGATATCGTGACCGGCCTGTACACTAGTACTGCGAATGCTGTGCAGAGTGGAGGCAGAACCTCTGTGTTTTTCCCAGTTGATTCTGGGGTTCGTCAGGGGTGTTTTCTTGCTCCTGCTCTGTTCAATGCCTGCATGAACTGAGTGTTGGAGCAACGTCATGGGGTCCAGCGGCTGTGGGGCATCTGTTGGTGAATACAGATTAACTGATCTTGACTTTGCTGAAGATGCTGTGATCTTCATTGAGTCAATGGTGACTCTGATGGGGGCTCTTGATAGACTGAGCGAGGAGTCTGAGTGTCTGGACCTGTGAGTGTCCTGATAAACACCAAGATCCAGGCCTTTAATGACCTACTGGGCACAGCCATCAGCAGTGTGTCTGTCTGCGGAGAGAATGTCAACCTCATCGAGAGATTTACTGACCTTCATAGTGAAATCCATGTCTATGATGACTCTTCCTATGAAGTCAGTGGACTGGGAGAGCAAGGGGATTCATGAGGTTGCTAGAAATGGGTGTGTGTCGCTCCCGATATCTATGCAAAAGGATGAAGGTCCAAGTCTTTAGAGTCCTGGTGCTTCCTGTTTTGCTATATGGTTCCGAGACATGGATGCTATCCAGCAACCCAAGTCAAAGACTGGACTCCTTTGGTACTGTGTTTCTTCGGGGAATCCTTGGATACAGCTGGTTTGACTTTGTGTTGCTCATAGAGTCCCGAATGAGGCACATTACCTGTATTGTGAGGTAGCGTCCGTTAAAGCACTACGGCCATGCAGTGTGATTCCTCGAGGATGATCTGGCTCACAAGATCCTCATTGTTGAGGACCCAAGTGGCTGGATCAGGTCAAAGGGACACCCACGTAACACGCAGATAGATGTTGATTTCTGGAGGGTGGAACTAGAACATGTGACTGGCTGTGGGGTTGCCAACCAAGATCCCCAGATGTTTCATTGTGTGGTGGGTGCGTTAATGTGCTGTACCAGTGCATGCTCCCCAAACCAACCTGACCAATGCCCTCCTATACACTAGTTTAAACGATTACCGACTAACCTACTCATACGCCTCCCAAATACTTTGGTGCCCCTCTGGTTCAGATTTAACCCGTCACAATGGAACTGGTCCTATCTGTTACAAAAGGAGTCCCAATGCCCTATAAACCATATGCCCTTCTACCCTACATCAAGATTTGAGCCACACGTTAAGCCTTCTAATTTCCTCAGTCTTACCTGGACTGGTAAGACTGGTTTGTTAGTTGTGGTAATTACAACTCAAATGGTGTTCCACAAGGCTCTATCCTGAGTCCACTGTTATTCTCAATCTATATGCTTCCATTAGGTCACATTATCTCAGGGCACAACGTGAGCTACCACAGCTATGCTGATGACACACAGCTGTACTTATCAATAGCACCTGATGACCCCGATTCTCTTGATTCACTAACACAATGTCTTACTTGTATCTCAGAATGGATGAATAGTAACTTTCTCAAGTTAAATAAAGAGAAAACTGAAATCTTAGAGATTGGTAATAATGGATAAAATGAGGCTATTAGAAATAAACTGGATACATTAGGATTAAAAGTCAAGACGGAGGTAAAAAGCTTAGGGGTAATTGTTGACTGTAATCTGAATTTTAAATCGCATATTAATCAGATCACTAGGACAGCATTTTTTCACTTAAGAAACATAGCTAAAGTTAGACCTCTTATATCACTGAAAGATGCTGAGAAATGAGTTCACGCGTTTGTTTTCAGTCGACTAGATTACTGTAACGCACTCCTCTCAGGACTACCCAAAAAAGACATAAATCGTTTGCAACGAGTGCAGAATGCAGCTGCTAGAATCCTAACTAGGAAAAGAAAATCCGAGCACAGTTCTCCAGTTTTGATGTCACTGTATGTACAATTCATCATAATAACTATTCATGGTGGCTCTAAAATCCGTACTGACCCCTACTCTCTCTTCTGTTTCTTTTTACGGTTTCTTTGTGGTGGCGGCCTGCGCCACCACCACCTACTCAAAGCATCATGATGCTCGAACAGTGATGGATGGATTAAAAGCCAGAAGTCTACGTGACCATCATCATCAAGTCCTTCCGTGAGAACCCTAAATCCAAAGAGGACTGTTTCATTTATATTAGGTAGAATGCCCAGAGGGGACTGGGCAGTCTAATGGTCTGGAATCCCTACAGATTTTATTTTTTTCTCCAGCCATCTGGAGTTTTTTTTTTTTTCTGTCCACCCTGGCCCTGGGACCTTACTCTTATTCTATGTTAATTAATGTTGACTTATTTTATTTTCTGTGTCTTTTATTTTTCTATTCTTCATTATGTAAAGCACTTTGAGCTACTTTTTGTATGAAAATGTAGTATATAAAGAAATGTTGTTGTTGTTGGTGGTGGTGTGTGTCACAGGCAGAACTTTGGAAAAGACTACCTTGTCAGTTCTCTTCCTCAGCCTGGCACCTAACTCTTTAAATTTGGATCACAGAACTGACAGACTACCCTTATGTATGTGATTCTTCTAAAAATGGGCAATGACAACTGGATCCACTCCTGCTCTGGCCAAGGGCCTATCCACCCTTCAAGGGAAGTCTCCCACCTGTGCACACAGAAGGCAGCACACCGTGTGAGATTCTAGGTCCCTGGAGCAAACCTGTGATTCAATCCCCCTAATGATTGAGGCCCAGCACTCACTAATTCTCTCTTTCTGGCGACTTGTTTTAAGGTTGCCCATTGAGGCTCCTCATGCCTGCCTACCACCTCAGAATCTTCAGGGACACTATTGATTCTGGTGTTGATGCACCTGAGCAGAGTTGCACCATTTACCGTGTGCCTTGTGACCATAAGCCATCTATTTCTACCTGTCTGGTCTTAAATCTCGTCCCCTGTCACCTTAGGGGTGCACACTATCTCTCTAAAGGACACATGGGCCAGGTCTCTCAATTCTCTACTACAACACAGGCCAGTTTAGTGACCCTGAGATCATGCTGTTGGATCAACTGGCATTTCGTGCAGATGTAGCCCTCATAGAAGCCAACCTTGAAACCATCCTCCAAAAAGTCCAACATCTAACAGGACTTGCATTGTGCTGGCCTCATTATTAAAATTTGAGTTAGGATTACTAAAACTGCCTTAACATTTTTTTAATCAAAATTAAAAGATTTAACTTAAATGGTAACACTAGTAAAAATGTAAGGCAAAAAATTTAAAGAACTGCTACAGTTACTTTACACCTCTGGCCTTGTAATCTTCTCCCCCTACACTTTGCACTTCTCTTATTCTGTACTTAAAAGCTCTCCTCTCACACTGTTTGTACTCCTTCGTATTAATGAGCCCTTACGCTGTCTCCCTCTTAACTGCTCTACCGTTAAGAACTCTTCAGTCTTGCTTATTGAAAATCTGCTGCTAGTTCATTTCTCACTGTCTTGTCTGCTCCTACAGCCCTTTCCCATCACGGTTTTGAAGTCAGCTATTGCCCTTTTTTTCCCCACTCAGGAATAGATGTTTCTGTTACTTATAAGAGCTTGTCACTAGGATGCCAGTTATTTAATTACAGAGATGCCAGTGTCAGCTGCTGCTGCTTCCTCACCAACTCTAATTTCATTACAAATAACAAGAGTAAGCACAGACAGCAAGCAACTTTGCTAAATGCACCCTAAGGCACTCAGCTGCATTTGTTCATGTGTGGGCCAAAATAAAAGTAAAAAAAAAAAACAATCTAAACAGAAACAAAAGCTTTAAGAATTCCCACATGGCTCCTTACCGGCAACCAATACACAAGTTTATTGTAGCAGAAGATATTTTTTATTTAACTTTCACACCACAGAAAACACCATCTCTCAGCCACTCTCAGTCACTTCTCCCTCGTTTGAAAAGATGACGTCAGCATATCAGTACGTCTCCAAACACTGTGACTGAAAAGCAATTAACCCAGGGCATAATGTTTAACAGTCCCGTTTGGGGGAAAAAAGGAGATATGTTATGACAGTACAGTCCAAATGTAATAAACCTAGGGCATAATGTTGAACAGTCCCCTTAGGAAATAAAACAAAAAAGAAAAACAAATCTTAATAGTTACCAAAATGTATACATATTTAATAAAGTACAATACATATTTAATAAAGTACATTTAAATATAATTCTGTAAAAAAAAAAAAGTGACCAAAAAGGAAACAGAATGTTTTGTTACGGAGACAGAGCCAAGCAAAATGACACCTTTTATTGGCTAACTAAAAAGATTACAATATGCAAGCTTTCGAGGCAACTCAGGCCCCTTCTTCAGGCAAGATGTAAACATTCTCTACATTCGTAATGGCTAACACGGTACAACACCCTAGTATTACGGAGACAGACAAAGTAGCAAGCAGAATCTCCTTTGCATAACCAGGACATAACCTGACTAATGTTCACATTCTGAATAGTGTTGGGGTCAGTCTTTTAAACTCTCTTTTCTGTTTCTTAAGAACTAAAGATAGAGAACTGCAATCAGAAAACATTTTCAGTTTGGCTAGAAAGAAGAGGCTGTATCTGATTTCAGCTTTGCATAAGCACTGTTTAATACTATAGAACAGGGGTTGGCAACCTACAACATGTGTGCCAAGTGTGGCACATGGAACGATTTTCAATGGCACTCTGATTGAATTAAAATATAGTAAAAAATTATATTTTAATTACAGCGCACACGTTCGCCCTCACCTATGTTTTGCATATACGACTCGTATGTACTGTAAACGGAAACCATGTTTTCAGTGGAGGCTGTGGTATGTTAAAACAAACCTCTTGCTATTATTAAGTAATATACTGCCCTAAAAATAAAAGACAAAAACTTGATATTCGTTTCTTTCAAGACTCTTTAATGAATGAATATGGATTTGTACTAACAATTGTGCTGTGTGTGCGTTATGCTGTGAAAGTGTTGTGTGTCGTAATTCAGGTGTACAAAGACCTCATGTGTCGTACGTCAAGTACAATACAATACAATACAGTTTATTTTTGTATAGCCCAAATTCACACAGGAAGTGCCACAATGGACTTTAACAGGCCCTGCCTCTTGACAGCCCCCCAGCCTTGACTCTCTAAGAAGACAAGGAAAAACTCCCAAAAAAACCTTGTTGGGAAAAATGGAAGAAACCTCGGGAAAGGCAGTTCAAAGAGAGACCCCTTTCCAGGTAGGTTGGGCGTGCAGTGGGTGTCAAAAGAAGGGGTTCAATACAAGTATACAGAACAGAACAAATCCTTAATACAGCATAATAATAAAAATTTTAGAAGTACAGAGCAGAATTTAACAGTAGATGATATCACATACTGCGGTGGGTTGGCACCCTGCCCAGGATTGGTTCCTGCCTTGTGCCCTGTGTTGGCTGGGATTGGCTCCAGCAGACCCCCGTGACCCTGTTTGGATTCAGCGGGTTGGATAATGGATGGATGGCTGATATCACATAATAAGATTTTGATATTTTTAGAGTGCTGGAGACCTCATCCGTCAAGCTGCCTCTCCATTTGGCCATTCCGAGGCTGAAACGTTGCTCGGCCAGCCAATCCGATGAAAGGGCCCCTCTTTCCCATGATTCCTGTGATCCTCCACCAGGGATGACTTTACCATAGGCAGGCAAACAACTTGGCAGGTGGGCCGTGGCACCAATTGCCACATTTGAGTACCGAGAACAGAAACAGAATAGGTGAGGGTTAGTATTCAATTATACTTATCATGTTACTTATGTTTTAGTGCTAATGACTAACAACAGAGATGCAGTCTGTACAGTTAATCAGCAGCTCTAGTCAGGATATGCTAAACTGAAGTAGTAAGTCTTCAGCCGGGATTTAAAGGCTGGGAACGAAGGGGCATCTCTTATAGAAGCGGGAAGACCATTCCACAGTTTAGGGGCCCTGTAACTAAAAGCTCGACCTCCCACTGTTATTTTATTAATCCTTGGAATCATAAGCAGACCGGCATCCTGAGATCTTAATGTGCGCTCAGGTTTGTAAGTCATGATAAGTTCAGACAAGTAAGCCGGACCTTGGCCATTTAATGCTTTATATGTTAAAAGGAGGATTTTGAAATCTGCCCTAAACTTAACCGGGAGCCAGTGTAAGGATTTAAGAACTGGAGTTATGTGTTCATATTTTCTTGTTCTTGTAATAATTCTTGCAGCTGCATTTCGGATTAACTGGAGGCTGTATAAAGAACAGTTTGAACAGCCAGTGAACACCGCATTGCAGTAGTCAATCCTACTAGAGATAAATGCATGAATTAATTTCTCACAATCCTGTTTATTTAGAAAGCGCCTTAATTTCCTAACATTTTTAAGATGGAAGAAACATGTTTTGGACAACTTTGTAATATGTGCTTTAAATGACATGCTAGAATCAAAGATAACTCCTAGATTGCGGGCTGATTCAGTAAAATTAATTGGGATTCCAACTGAGTTAAATGTCGACAAAATATTGCTGTGATCAGCGTCATTCCCACCAACAATTAACATCTCTGTTTTATCTGTATTTAAAGACAAGTAGTTCTCATTCATCCACTCCTTTAATTCACTAACACAGCTAATTAAAGACAACATCGGAGAATCTTCATTTGATTTAAATGAAAGGTATAACTGGGTGTCATCTGCATACGAGTGAAAATTAACATTATGTTTCCTAATGAGAGATCCCAGTGGAAGCATGTAAAGTGAAAACAGTAAAGGTCCCAGTACTGAGCCCTGCGGGACACCATATTGAACTTCTGTGTATAATGAAGGAGTACTGTCAGCACATTTCTGTAAATATTGGAATCGATTTGATAAATAAGAACTGAACCAAGCGAGCACGGGGCCTGTAAGACCAACATAATTTTCTAGCCTGTGCAGTAAAATAGAATGGTCAATGGTGTCAAATGCTGCACTTAAGTCTAATAACATAATTACAGTGGAGTTTCCTTCATCAGAGGATATCAGAATGTCATTTACAACCCGTGTTAGTGCAGTTTCTGTACTATGACCAGTGCGAAAACCAGACTGGAATTTCTCAAATAAATTGTAATGCGTAAGGTGTGACCGAAGCTGACTGGCGACTACTTTTTCTAGTATTTTAGAGAGAAATGGTAAATTTGAAATAGGCCTATAATTATTTAGTATGTGTGTGTCTAGGTCTGACTTTTTAAGTATTGGTTTAATGACTGACACTTTTAGTGCATCAGGTACTGTGCCATGCAATAATGAACTATTGATAATGTTTAGAATAGGCGCTGCAAGAACATCCATGGCACTTTTTACTAGTTTTGTTGGCACTGGATCAGGGAACAAGTAGTGGGCTTCATTTTAGAAATTAAAGTTAAGACTTCCTGCTCAGTTACAGGATTAAAATTACTAAAGTGCTGCATGCAATGTGCGGCAGGGTCTGCTAAGCTAGTATTTGGTTTGTACTGTGATGCTAAGATCTGGGATCTTATATTTTTAATTTTCTCATTGAAGAAGTTCATAAAGTCTGTACTGCTAATATCTATTGGTATGTTGCTCTGTTGATCTGAATTGCCATTTGTTAATTTAGCCACTGTTCTAAACAGTACCCGAGGATTTTTATTATTGCTATCTATTAATGTAGAATAGTATTCTGAGCGAGCTTTAAAGAGAGCTTTTTATATTTATTAACACTCTCTGTCCATGCAATTTGAAAGACATGTAGCTTTGTTGTTCTCCATCTGCGCTCCAGTTTTACACACTCTAATTTAAGAGTTCGAGTATTTTCATTAAACCAGGGAGAGTTTCTATGCACTTTGATCACTTTTGTTTTAAGGGGAGCCACTGTGTCCAGAGCATCTCTCAAGGTCACATTATAATGTGATATTAGCTGATCTAAATTGTTTTCCATGTTTACATTTGATGTTAACTGATCTAAATGATTTTCTACAATTACACTTGACTTACTCAAGGTATCTATAAATTTTGAAGCAGAATTACAATCTAGATGTCGCACTGTCTTTGTTTTAATCTGTGAGTGCATTGGCATGGGCAGAACTAAATCAAATGTCAAGTGTACAAAGACCTTATCAAAATAAACATCAGTCCACGTTTAAAAACCCTGATGAGAAAAGTGAAGCTATAAAAGAAGTTGTCTAACACCTAAACATTCAGAAGCCTGCGTGAAGCTCAAAGTGACCAATTACACACCTGATATTGACCAACTGAGCAAGGAGGTATGGGGCAAGGTCCACATTAATTGATTAATAGCTCTGATTAATAATAAAGAATGATTAATTATATTAGAATTCTTGATAAGGTTTTCTTGATCAAACTATTTATTTTGTATTAAAAAAATTATATTTTACAATTTATATTTAATATAAATTATATTATAATTTGTAATACAAATTTTAATAAATGTGTTGAAAATTAGAATTTGAAAAAACATTCTATTTCCATATGAACCTATATATTTTAAAATATTGAATGACCAATAATATAAGATCCTGTCATAATGAGCTTCAACAGTGTATAATATATACTTTTGAAGTCCATTATAACGTGAACAATTTTGATAGTATATATACTCAGCAAAAAAAGAAACGTCCTCTGACTTTCAACTGTTTTTACTTTCAGTAGACTTAATGTGTAAATATTTGTATGAACACTAAAAGAGTCAACACCATAAGACATAAACTAAAAATGTTTCACAATGTGTCCCTGAATGAAGGGAGGCTCAAAATCAAAAGTACCAGTCAGTATCTGGTGTGGCCACCAGCTGCTTGAAGTACTGCAGTGCATCTCCTCCTCATGGACTGGACCAGATTTGTCAGTTCTTGCTGTGAGATGTTACCCCACTCTTCCACCAAGGCACCTGCAAGTTCCTGGACATTTCTGGGGGGAATGGCCCTAGCCCTCACCCTGCGATCCAACAGGTCCCAGACGTGCTCAATTCCTTCGACGATAAACACGAATCTGTCCATCACCCCTGGTGAGACAAAACCGTGACTCATCAGTGAAGAGCACTTTTTGCCACTTCTGTCTGGTCCAGCGAAGGTGGGTTTGTGCCCATAGGCGGCGTTGTTGCTGGTGATGTCTGGTAAGGACCTGCCTTACAACAGGCCTACAAGCCCTCAGTCCAGCCTCTCTCAGTCTATTGCGGACAGTCTGAGCAATGATGGAGGGATTGTGTGTTCCTGGTGTGATTCGGGCAGTTGTTGTGGCCATCCTGTACCTGTCACGCAGGTGTGATATTCGGATGTACTGATCCTGTGCAGGTGTTGTTACACGTGGTCTTCCACTGCGAGGATGATCAGTTGTCCTTCCTGTCTCCCTGTAGCGCTGTCTTAGGCATCTCACAGTGCGGACATGGCAATTTATTGCCCTAGCCACATCAGCAGTCCTCATGCCTCCCTGCAGCATGCCTAATGCACGTTCACGCAGATGAGCAGGGACCCTGGGCATCTTTCTTAGGGTGTTTTTCACAGTCGGTAGACAAGTCTCTTTAGTGTCCTGCGTTTTTAGAACTGTGACCTTAAATGCCTACTTACTCTTAACGACCATTCCACAGGTGCATGTTAATTAATTGATTATGGTTAATTGAACATGCATGGAAAACATTGTTTAAACCCTTTACAATGAAGATCTGTAAAGTTATTTGGATTTTTAAAAAATTATTGTTGAAATACACAGTCCTGAAAAAGGGACGTTTCTTTTTTTGCTGAGTATATAACTTTTTGGTAGAATTATGTCAGCATGCGTTATAACATTGTAACATTGGATCGGCACAACACCGCTGAAAGGCTGCTGATCCCAGCTATAGAATGTAGCTCATTTAGCATTTTTTAAAGAGGAAAAGTCTGTTAAAATACACTTACAATACACTTACATCCTGTACCATGTATTATTTTTTATTATTATTTTCAAATATTATGCTTTTCTGTTTGAGAATCAAAAGCAAATGTTTTTTGACCTGTAGTTTGTTGAATCAGTCAATAAGTCTTCTTGATTTTGAGGCATTCAAACCATTTATGCGATAAGCTGCAGAGATCTCAGAATCCAATTGAATGTCCTCTCCAGTTATTTTAGAAAATAATTCAGCTATGAATTTCACTGGATTTGGACTTTCACAGTTTCCAACAGACCTTTGATTCTGATGTTGTTGCTTTTATATCTGTCTTCCAGCACAGCTAATTTACTACCAAGCACTTTAAATTTAGATTCTACAACAGTTGCGTTTTTGTCATTCGCAATTATCGAATGTTCAATGTCTTCAACACGAGTTGTAAATGTTTGCTTAAGATCTTCCAGGTAATTAATGAATATTTTTATTTTATCCTCAGTTTTACTCTAATTTCCCTGTATTTCTTCATTAATACTTGCTAGACATTTTTTAAGGTTTACATCAAATTTATTGCTTAAATGTACCACCTGATCTTTCATTTCCTGAAGCAGCTTGTTCATTCTGCTGTTTATTGTAATATCAATTCTGTCTGATCTCTTGTGTATATCATTTCTTTTATCCCCTATGAGTATGGTAATTATCACCTTCAGCTCAGATAGCTTGTTTCCATCTTCTCCTTGCTTCAAAAGTGGAGTTACGTATTTTTTGGAGTTGAATTTGATGTCTAGCAGTAGGTGTTGGTAGTAGTTGATAGCAGGGATAAAGTGGCCATACTCGGCTCCAATATCCTGCCTGAGATCAGCAAATTCTCATTGCTTGCTTCCATAATGGCTGTTGGCTGGAGCAGAAGCTACACCAGGAGGTTCTGGCTGATCTATTCCTTCCCCTGTCTCTTCCAACTCGGTCTGTGGCAGGTTGTATTGTGAACTTGAGTTTGGCCTAGACTTTGATGAGACTTTAACTACTTTTTTTTCTCTTTTAGATCCCTTGGTCTTATACTTGTAAATCGAAACTCCTGGGTTGACTAAATATTGTATATCTTGGATAAATAATAAAAAAGCTAAATAACACCACTGCTAGCAAAGCTCTGTCTTAGATGTCCATCTCTCGCAATGGATGAGAGCAAATCTGATCACCATCCTCAACCAAAGAAAGCAGAGAAGGCTACTTTGAGGATTGGTTGGTTCTGCTTTGTTTGGTTCAGGATGGTGATCAGTCCACAAGAAAGTCTGTCTTTCGAGCTCCAAAATTTTTATTGCATATTTATTTTCAACAGGTTTCTTCATACTTGTGTAAGTCATTATATTTTTAATTGTAATTAACTTCAGCAGCTCCACCAATGACCCTACAAATCCCAAATTTGACTTTAATTTTTCTTTAGCTCCTCATACCATATTTGACTTGTTTTCAGTGCTTAGTCAGTTCTGCACCCTTCTTCTTGTTATATACCCAGTCCTCACACAGACAGTCTGAAGACTCAACTGTCATTTTAAGAGCTTATTGAAAGTTGTGGTTGATAATATCTTATGTGAAACTACACTGAAATACTCTGTCATAAAGAATCAATACAATGAATAAAACATCAGTTCCCTATTTAATCCAAACTGCCCGTCCAACACAAAGATCTGATAAATCAGAAGAACTTCTCACTAGCATTTCTTTGATTTATGTTGGCCTCTCTTCTGTCCTGGTGCAGACTTTCTCATCTCGCTGTGTCCTTCCTGCTAACTGTCACTGCCAACTTCTCTTCTGATGTCCTGACAAAGATGTCTGAGAAAGAACGTCTGGAAGATCAGCAAGTGGGACAATGTGACATGGGCAGGTACAGCTTCTGGACATGTTGTGTCCTCTGTTAAAGTTCATTAGAAAGTCAAGAGTTGAGACAAATGAAGAAGGTTTGCTCTTTAACAGTTATGTATCAGTATTTGCTATGAAAAGACTTTTTATTATATTTTGTGCCTGTTATAGTGACAAGCTGAGGGATATCACACTATCATTTTAAATATTTGATTTTGCTCTTTTCTTTTCTTGAGTGGACATTTGCAGGTTCCACTTTGAAATGTCATATCAGCTTTTCTTTTTAGGGTGATGACATTTGTTTTCTATTTATACTTTTTTTCCAAGAAACCTTTTCCATCTAAAACCACATCTCTGCTGCTCACCCGACAAGATCTACTCAGCTGCAATAAATGCAGTCTTCCCTCAGATTGGCTTGCTCCTCAGCCACCTTACCTGATCACCACTTGGGTGGTCCAAGCCCAGTTCGTGTTCCTGCCACCAAAAGCCCTGCTCCTTTTTCCCACTGCTGTCCCTTGGCAACCGCTGGACCTCTTGGTTGGTTGGTTGATGCTGCTCTTTAGGTGCTCATTAGAAGCGACCTTACTCGTTCAACCCAGGGCCTCTTCACAGCCACTTGTCTGCTTTCTATCACACTGGCTCAGCTTAATCCTCAGTTTTCTTACTTTTGCTTTACTCATTTAACCTACAGTCTTCACTCTTTTCTTGATCCGTTTTGATCTCTCTTTTGTCTTCTTCTTGATCTACCCAGACTCTCTATTATACTTCAGCTCAAGCAATGGCCTAACTATACAGAGCACCAATGAGGAAACTGGCTGATCTGCAGTAAGTTGGCCACGTGTAACACCCCTTGTCCACACTACCATTCACAACTACGCTCTCCTCCTGAGGCTGGGTGCATTGTGTTTTTATTAAAATCCGCACACTGTAATGGATTGCAAAATGTGTTTTATCATAACGTAACATCCCCTCTTGGGCTTCCCTTTTTGGTCACACTTGATAACACAAGATTAAACACTCTGTTCTGTAAAGTGTCCAGTCGAACCGTCATTCCTGATCTGTCATCAACCAACTGAGATGGCTGCAGTTTAGATGTCTTTTATAGTTTTATCTGTATCATTTTTGTAACTCAACACTTCCCTTCCTGAATCAAAGTCATTTTACAGATTTTTTGAAAACAGCTTTGAATAAAGAGGACTGCTACAGAAAATAGTGAGAATGAGGTGGAATTATTTAAAGACTGTGACAAGACATTTAGACTATTCAGTTTTTAAGTTTCTAATTCTAGTTAAGACTCATAGCACCTCTTTATATAAATGAAAGACATGTGTGGGGGGCATCTTAGGAACTGTAGGAGCTAAAAAGAACAGGCTTGGCACTAGAAGTTATGCCGCCTTGGGCAAAAGATGAACAAGACGCTCCCTTTTTTCAAATTTCAAAAAGGCAAATCAAAAATCTAAATTTTTTAAACATGGTACCTGATAGAAGATTGAGGAAGAGATTCTAAGATGATTTTTCAAAGTGTTTCGTTGATTGTTTTTGCACACTCTCACACTCACAATGCACAATATATTAAGAAACATTAAAATAGTCTTATTCAGAAAACTGTTTTATGGCCTTTGATTGATTTGAATTCTTTTGCTATTTTCCTATAATCTAAATCCTGACCAAGCTCGTGTTCTTTAGAGAGTTGCTAAATCAATTAGTCTTTGCTCTGATACTGACGATCAAAGATCATTTTAAATTATTTTCAATTCTGAGAAGCTTTGAGAAATACTAATTGGTAATGCTAATAAAATCCACTTAGCCATGGCCACGTTTTGGAAAAAATCATACAGTATTTTAATACATCCAAGAGTGTATAGCCTTTTTAACTGACTTATACAAAAAGTCCAACTTTTCTGCCATTTCTATTTCATCCATGTCTTTTAGATTTTTTGTATGATCTAGTGATACATTTTTCAAATTTCTACATTTAAATATTAAGATCACTTTTCAGGCTTTCTTGAAGTTTGTTTATATAATATAAAAATGTGTAATTTGAACTCTGCAACTGTAGTTGCTCAAATATCTGTTTTATTGAATTTCTCACTGACTCCAGCATATTGAAGAAAATCAGCTTTAAGCTTTGTTTCGGAATCATGTAATTATGATTATCTTCTGACTGACAGTCAAACTGTCAGGTTTTTTAATTTCCTGGTCAGGCAGAGTGGACCATAAGAAATTCTTATCCCATCCGGAATTAACCGTTGTTTTTAACATTAATTTTCCTCACAAGATTTACCCTTCTAATTCAACCAAATTAAGAATTCCAAATTAACCCTTCACATTTACCCTAATTTTGCATTCCAGATTACCCCTTCTCGTTCATTCAAATTTTTAATTAAAAATTAACTCTTCTCTTTCACACTAATTTTGCATTCCAAATTAACTCTTTTACCCTAATGTTTCTGTCCTGCCCTCTGCCTCAAGCGCCTTGCCTGAGTTGACAGTCAGATAAACTCCCTTCCAATGACCACACAGACAAGAGTTTCCAGTTTGCTTTCTTTACTGAAGCCAGTTGGAATAGGGTAAAACTACAAATAAATCGTGAATATAATATAGTAAGAAATTCTTACGTACAAACTCAAATAATAAACTTAATGACACAATTACTTATTCCTTGCAAACATATAAAGAATAAATAAATAACATTCACTTGAATGACAAACATTATCTGTGCACCCTGGCAAAGCTGCTAAAGTATAAAAAGGTACGCTCCCAAGTACTTCTATAATGCAGCGAAAACTCGGATAACAGCGGCAAGTTGCTAGAACCTTTTAACCTTAAAATAGCTCCTTTAATAACTTTAAATATTCAACATTTTCACAAACATGCATTAATACAAAGAATTAAACATCTCTACATACCGACAATGCCCCCGAAGCCAAACTGAACGCTCAAAGCAGGAAGTGAGACAAACATGGGCTCTCTATTTTGTCTTTACTCTCTGGGGCACAGCTTTATGAGATCATCGCGCTGACACAGGCTGCTTCTCAAGTAAAGGAATGCTGAATTCCACCACTAGATGGTGCTAACCTTAAGTCTCGCTAACTTCAACCTTTAGCTAGAACAGAACAGTTTCCATCCAGAATTAACCATTCCTTTTAACCCAAATTTTCCCATTTGGAATTAACCCTTCTCGTTTACCTTAATTTTCCCCTCCAGATTAAGCCTTTTCGTTCATCCTAATTTTGCATACCAGATTAAACCTTCTCGTTCACCCTAATTTCCCCTCCAGATTAACCCTTCTCGTTCACCGTAATTTTGCATACGAGATTAAACCTTCTCGTTCAACGTAATTTTGCATACGAGATTAACCCTTCTCGTTCACCCTAATGTTGCACTCCTGAATTAACCCA
>JANRMT010062835.1:60403-71349 GCA_026402145.1 Polypterus bichir lapradei | reverse complement strand
TTTTAAAAATATCTTAATTATATTACTCACACGTCTAAAATCACCCGGCCTTTGGGGGGCTACTATTCCGTATTAAAATAATTACTTTTCATTTAGCGAAATGAATGAAAACACAGCTGCCTTATGTCTATTAAGCATTCGCTTCGATATATGCTCCTGGATCCCGTTCATCGTTGGAGTCTGTCTCCAACCGGTTGTAACAAATGAGAGTTTATAAAGTTAAAATGTTTCGATATCCCAGACTATTAAAAACATGCAGACCCCGGGGCCGAGATTCCCCTGCTACAGTGAGCCCGACTCGAAAGAGTACGCATTTCACAAACGGGACCCTTCTGTACGTAGTTCAGAATACCGACCGCTTATTACGCCAGAGCTGATACACAACCGGCCTGCGCTTTTAAACCATGCCTGAATATTCTCAGAGAAGAGGCTCTGTTTGAATTTTCAGACGCCGAGACAAAAACTACTTGATTGTAAAGCCCGTTTCGGTATGAAAAAGCTAATATTGTTTGCTTCAGTCCTATGAATTTGTACATTAATCGTCGTACACGCAGATAGATGGATATAAATGCTGCATCTTATATTATACGCACACACGAGCGCGCTCATGCGCCTACACACGAGTGCGCGCACGCACGCACGCACTTGAGAATAAACTTGGAAATTATTCATAGTAAGGATAAAATATAAGGGTTCATCCATCCGTTTTCTAAAAACATACTTGTTTGGCGCATATAATAATCAAAAATATGCCATACCGTGATCCTTGATGTTTCCGACGAGATTCGGTGTCCTCTTTCAGTATTAACGGCCTGCTGAGTAATGGAACACTTATTTATATACCCAAAAAAGCGGTATTTTTTTGGAATGTGCCCCTGTGATCTGTAATATCAGATGTTTCCCCATCATTTTGCCCGGACATCCGTGTAATGGCCGTTGTCCGGTGTTTAAAAACAACACTTTTGGATGGGTGATGAAAAGTCCAGAATTTGTTTAATAGATTCCATTGTAACCCGTAGATTTGTTTAAACAGATGCACGCATCTCCCTAAGACCTTTTTCACCTTTCCCACAGTTTTGCTCCGGCCACGAGGTTAAGGATCATAAACGGCCTGAGCCGGACTAACTACTCGGTCCACGAGCTGACAGCTGAAGTGTGAATCGACACAGCGACACCGATTCACCAACAACCATTACCTTCGCTCCGGGCGGCCGGAGGTGGTGTTGGGGGTGCGTTGTGCTTTGGAAAGATCGGTTTTGACAAAGAGTATTTTAAAGTTCCTTTCTCTAGCCCGAGATATCCGATCTGATTAAGGCAATCAAACTTTTAGAAAAAACTAAACGCCTTTCTTCATGAGGGGAGGATTAAAATGGATAGAACAAGGGATGGTTTTAGATCGATTTTAACACAAATTATAAATATATTAATTCATATAGCATTTAGACGTCTCAAACGTGATTTAAAAGGGCTCTGCTGCATCTTATTTAACTGTGTGTGTGTGTGTGTATGAGGGGCTTATATCGAACTAGTTATCTCGTGTTTTACACGGTATCATGAAAGCCTTTTAAGAGCCATGAGTCTTGGGAATGGAAGAAGTATTACGCTCAGCTGCTGAAAAGCGTGCGCGCGCGCGCCTGGACTGAATCAGCGCTGAGCGGTAGGGGAGGTGGGTTAAGGGGTTTTGGCAGTTGTGTTAAGGCAATCGCGCACGCTTCACGGCGTCAGTAGGGTCTGACTCAATCCTCGTCAGCGCTCCAAGCATAGGGCCTAGCGGCGCTACAGGGGCATACAGGTTGCAGCTTACAGCTACGTGTCTGTTCGGGGCCGCGGAGAGCTTTGGCACTGGGCAGCTCGCGGGCGCGCGCGCGCAGGGGGATGTCTGCTCTGAGAGTCTCTGTGTAGACAGAGAGAGCCGGGCAGCTTGTATTTCAGTGAGCTTTGAACTACACGCACAAGCCTGCCGGGGCTGCTAAAAGCTGGACTGCTTGTCTTTCTGTGAGATTGAAAAGGCTGGATCTGTAAGTGGGCTTAGATAAAAAAAAAAAAGTGGCTTACAAATGATAAAGTTTAGATATTTTAAAAATAATAGTTACATAGGTACAAGGATTCTTACCCAAAGCAATATTGGCAGGAACGGCGCCAAGTTAGATCAGTCCGGCCGGAGCATGTGTGTGTGTGTGTGTGTGTGTGTCCTCGGAAGAAGGGGGCCAGCCAACAGGTGGGGCTGTCTGGGTATGGATAGGAACATGCCTGAACTTGTCTAAGGAAGGGGGGGGTTCAAGGGGTGCGGGGGGGCCTAGGCAGCCCTTGGGCATGTCTGGACTTGCCCTAGTGAGATGGGGCAGGGCAGGTGGTCAAGCAGGGGGGTTTGGGGGTTCAAGGAGGGTGGGGGGCATCCATCAAATTGCCCTTGACAGTTTCCTGGGGAAAACAGATGGCAGGGCTAAAGGTCAACAAACAACAGATGGGTGGGTAGGGGACTTCCGGGCATCAATCAACAGAGGCCCGGCTAAAGGTCATCAAAGGTCAACAAAACAACCGGTGGTTGGTGGGGGCGGGACTTCCGGTCATCAATTAAAAAGGGGCGGGGTTTAATCTCATCAATCAAATTCAATTCCATTTTGACACAAGCCGCCTGACAGTATACTACTGACGGGTCACTGGGAGAAGGCCGAGGACGCGCTGGAGGGACTTGGAGGAGGAGGTGCGGTGGCTCAGCGTGTCGCCACCAAGCAGAGTGAGTGGACGGACAGCGTGGCGGGGGGTTTCGGGGGTTTCCTTGTGATGTGCCCTCCAGTCCGTGTGGGGACAGTGACGAGCCGATACGCGGGCCTTTTATATAGCGCCTTTCAGAGGGTGCCAGACGCTAGGAAACGGAGGCTCAGGGCGTCTCCCACAGCTCACAGGTGTCTGTACGTTTCTATGTTGTGCCCTTGAGATTGTATAAAGCGCCACCGTAGGACCACATCGTCTGCTTGTCGGGCCCGAGTGCCCAGGGCCTTTTCTGCGCCGCCGGCTGTAACTGATCTGTTTGTCTCCCAGCCAGCAGGAGGCGCTCTCGATGCCGGTGGCTGCTGCTCTACACCTTGCTCAAGAACCCCGGGCTCATCGTCCACCGCAAGAAGAAGGACGACCAGCAGGCCAGCACCCTGATTCGGGTGGCTCTGTCCAGCGTGCTGTTGTCCCGGCGATGGGAGGGCTCAGCGGCTGAGGAGTGTGCCAACGGGAGCGCGTGACGGGACCACGTGTCAGATGCGGAGTGTCAGCGGCTCCTCGGGGCGTCTTCCAGCACGTGGACCTGAAATGGACGCCCACCAAATGTTCAAAAGTCAACTGGGGGTGCAGGACAAGTAAGGCCTGGCAATGAAGCCCCTTAGTGGAAGAAGAGCGGGTAGGGTGAGGGTGGGGGTGGGGGTGTTTCTGCCCCGCGCCCGCCTGCTGCTCTTTGCCCGCCCACTCTGTCCAGTGGACTGGTGTTGCCCCCTGCTGGCTGGCCGGCCTGTCACACTGCATGCTGGTCTCACGGACTCGCGTTGGCCTTTCGTGGGTGGGAGCCGCAGTCAGTCAGTCACGGCGTCGGGTCTCGTGCCCTCACATTAAAGCTCAATTACGGCGCCAATGCTGCCTTTCGTTGTTTGGATTTATTTAGCCGTCGTCTTTACCCAAGGCAACCAGAGCGACGATTAGAAGGTGTGGGCATCACGCGCCACTGAGAACGAGACAGAAACCGAGCACAGCTACGACAGGGTGGGTCTCAAGCAAGACGCACATCGGGGTCCAGCAGCTGTCCTCTCAGCAGAGTTCCAAATCTTTAGTGAAATTGGGGACAAATGACACCTAAGCGGGACTCGCCCGGGTGCAGCTCAAGTAGACGACGGGGAGCCACGGTCCAGTCTTGGCAGGCCTGGTCAGCGGAGAGTCCAAAGACGGGAGATGCTGAAGACCAACGCCATCCAGAGGAGGAGTGCTGGACCAGCGGACACACCGAGGAAGAGGAGTAAACGAGGGCACCGGTCAGCTGAGAGAGAAAGCGGGCAGAACAAAGCGACGAGGCATCATCAGTGAGGAAGAGTCCAGTCCTCTGAATATTAACAAGAAAGAACTGACGTGATTGGGTCACCAAAGAAATCAATTCAATGAGGAGTCGTGTCGAGATAGCGGACCGAGACCGAGGGCGAGAGCGTGCCACCTTCATGGGCAACGCGTAGAGACGCCGCTGAAGAAGAGGAAACAGAAGGCAATCAGACTGTGAACGGTGACGGGGTGGCAGGGGGACAGCTGGAGACCCGGGTTCAAAACTGGGGGTAGTGACAGGCAAATGAGAAGAAGATCTGTGCATCATCAGCCAAGAGGTGGACCTCCACTGGTCCTTGGAGAGGAGAGGACAACAAGAAGGTGGCACTTGAACCACGGATCACGAGTTCATCGAGGGAAGAGATGAGCAAGGAATGGTGAACTCAAGCTGAAGAAAGGTCAAGAAGGGCGAGGTCAGAGGAGGGACGAGCAGATCTCAGAGCAGTGCAGTCTGGGTAGAGTGACGTGACCCCTGTGGAGTCGAGGGTGGACTGAGGTCAGAGAGGTCCGTCGACACGAGTGGTAAAATGGAGAGATGCTCTGCTCTCAGCACCCTAGCACTTGCAGTCGTATGTTGACACGTGACATGTGACTCCGTGACACGGAGCCTCTTCACGAATGTCCCTTGAGCCCCTCGGCAGCTGTTAAAGCTTCATGACCTTGTAGGTTACCAGTCCAAGATGGCAGAACACTTGTCTTTAGAGGTTTCTATGGTCCTTATTGTCACAGGTACAGTCCAGTGAAGTTCTTACTTTGTGTGCCAGTCAACGTGCCACAAAGTGGCACTCCCTGGCACCAAGATAGTGGGGAGAACTACTCAAGCTCCAAACCTCTGTGTCCCCTGCCTGAAGAATCTCCTCACGTAGCTGCACACAAAACCAACAACCAAACAGCAAACGTGGCCGAGTCGTCCATCACTTCGTCCCCTTCAATAATGGCAAGCAGTTGCTGTCCTGAAGGTGAAACTTGAGAAGGCCAAGTGCGGGGGTCCGTGTGGCAGCGATGAAGATGGGCACAGTTGTGCTGTGCCACTGGTGACCAGATGAAGACACACGTGTAGCAATCAGCCAGACAGTGGCGGCTGGGCATCAGGGCACAGGTGGCCAGTAGGTTGTGTCACGCCATACCTGCCAACTCTAACCCTGCTAGGCATTTGGCACAGCCTTTGCCACAGTGGTGCCCCCTCAAACCAAGTGTTTAAGTCAAGCAGATCCTTCAAATGAAACCTTTCCATTGTCAGTAAGTAATAAGAATATGCAACACTGGGGGGGGCGTTGAGTAGAGCCCACCCAGGCAGCTTCATGGGCAGGTTGACTCACAGCCACACTCAGAATTCTTGTGCCCAAAGGCTGAAAGAGGACCAGCAGCTGAAACGTAATCAAATTCAGAAACACGTCAATCCCATAAGGGGGTCACCTCACTACCAAAAACAAATTGGGACCCCAAAATCAAACTCGATTTGATCAAATAACCGCAACGCACAAGGAAATTTGCATGAGCTCCATTGTTTACATTCAGAACAATGCACCGCGTCGTCACACCGTACCCATGCCCCCCACCAGGCCCACCAGCCTTCAGGTGCTTAGAGGGGTCCGTCCTCACTGGCCTCGTCACATCCTGGTACAGCACCTGCTCGGGCCAACAGGCTGGCAAAGGTGGCACGGCATATGACTGGCACTCTGAAGGCAAAGAGGGCCACCAGAGAGCTCAGCCGCTTCTGTCGGTCCTTCCTGACCGCTGGATTTAGGGACAGTTCTGTCCCCAAGTGCTGAGCAGTAAGCATAAGAGCAAATATTCCTAAATACGGACTACTGGCAAATACAAATTGTAGACAGTAGGCGGCCTGCCTCGTACAGTACAGGCCAAAGGTTTGGACGCACCTCCTCATTCAATGTGTTGTCTTTATTTTCATGCCCATTTCCAGCACTCCATCACTGTCCTTCTTGGTCAAATAGCCCTTACACAGCCTGGAGGTGTCCTGTTGAAAAATAAATGATCGTCCAACTAACCTGACTTCTGCACAACACAACCCCATTGATAAAGCAAGAACTTCCACTAAATCAGCCTGATAAGGCACACCTGGGACGTGAAAACCATTTCAGGTGACTGACTACCTGTTGAAGCTCATCGAGAGAATGCCAAGAGTGTGCAAAGCAGTAATCGGAGCAAAGGGGGGCTATTTGGAAGAAACTAGAATAGAAAACATGTTTTCAGTTATTTCACCTTTTTTTGTTAAGTACATAACTCCACATGTGTTCATTCATAGTGTTGATGCCTTCAGTCATGAAAATAAAGAAAACACATTGAATGAGGAGGGAGGTGTCTCCAAACTTTTGGCCTGTACTGTACGTCCCACAGACGCTTATTAATCGTTTAACTCGGAGGGCCTTCCAGGTGTGAATGTCAGGCACTAACAGTACAGTCGAGGCCAGAAGTTTGGAGAAGGACCCCAGTGTTGGGCTTTCACAAAGTGTGTGGCTTCGCTGTTTGTCAGATGTTTCTGTGGGACACTGAAGTAGAAGGACAAGCAGTTCAGACCTTTCAGAGGCTTTTAATGACAATGACATGAAGTTTATGTGCAGAGTCCATACTGGCAGAGCTGGCCCTTCTTATTCAAGACCTCTGCAATTCACCCTGGCAGGCTGTCTGTCAATCAACTTTTGGTCCCAATCCTGACTGATGCCAGCTGCCCATTCTTGCAGAATCAGAACTGGTGGCTTTTTGTTTGTCCCCCTGCCTTCTCAATGGGATTGATGTCTGGGGAGTTTTCTGGCCATGGATCCCAAATGTCAATGTTTTGTTCCCTGAGCCACTTAGTTGTCACTTTTGCTCCATCATGTTGGTCACCAAACTGCTCTTGGATGGTTGGGATGTTTTGGTGCCAGTCTGTATTCCTGGCTGTGTTTTTAGGCCAAATCGTGAGTGAGCCCCGCACTCTCTTGGCTGACATGAATGGTCTGAGGATGCTTTACTGTTGGCCTGACACAGGACTGATGGCAGCGCCACTCATCTTTTCTTTTCTTTTTTTCCTGAAACCCAAACAATCAGAAAGACGATTCATCCAAGAAAATGGCTTTCCCCCAGCAGTCCACTCCCAGAATATCAGTCTGTCCCTGATGGCTTCATTGCTGCCCTTCTTGACAACCAGCAGGCCATCATCCAAAAGTCTTCTCCTCATTCCCACCTGCCTGCTGCCATTCCTGAGCAAGCTCTATACTGCTGATGCCCCCTCCGATGCTGAGCCATCAATAAAGTATGGCACCAAAACATCCCAAACATCCAAGAACAGTTTGGTGACCAACATGATGGAGCACCGGGCCATAAAGCAAAAATGACAACTAAGTGGCCGGAGGAACAAAACATCAAAATTTGGGCTCCATGGCCAGGTAACTCCCCAGACCCTTAATCCCACTGAGAACTTGTGGTCAAGAGGCGGGTGGACAAACAAAAACCCACCAATTCTGATTCAGTCAGGATTGGGACCAGAAGTTGATTGACAGACAGCCTGCCGGGGCGAATTGCAGAGGCCTTGAAAAAGAAAGAGCGGCCAACACTGCAGATATGGACTCTGCGCATAAACGTCATGTCATTGTCATTAAAAGCCTCTGAAACGTCCGAACTGCTTGTCATTCTACTTCAGTATCCCAGAGAAACATCTGACAGAAAGACCTAAAAACACTGAAGCCGCACGCTTTGTGAAAGCCAACACTGGGGTCATTCTCCTTCACTTGTGCCCACACATTGTATTACTATGCACACATAACAATAAACGTGACCTGGCAGTGCCCCGTGCTCTTGATGGTGTCTATTTACGGTCCTGGATGCCATACGTTGCATTGTCCGTCCTAAAACGGTCTACCACAACATCCCAGACTTTTTCATTTGCAGTGCCGCTGTTCAGATGAACGTAAACTCACTCACCGTCAAGCCCTGCAGGCACGTCTCACTTGAAAGCCTCTGTCTGTCTCTCTGTCTCTCTGTCTGTCTGTCGGTCGGTCGGTCGGTCGCTGAGCTGAGCCGAGCCGAGCCGAACCGTCCATCTCGAATCTTCTCGCGACTGCCTCGCTGCCCGGCTAGCAAAAAAAGGCGCATGCGCACTGGCTCCGTTTATAAGGCAGGTGGCGCCCGTTCGCCGTTTCATTCGCAGTTTGGAATTACGTCGGAAGGGTGTTGGTGAACAGGTACGTTGAACAGGTGGGGTGCCGGGCAGGGTGTACAACGTAACTGACGGGCCGAATAGGTGACTCTAGTAGTTACATTGGTGGTTATGCTTCTGTAAACGTAGAAAATCAAAATTCCGCTTTAAAAAGCACTGTTGGGTTGATGGCGTGCCTGCGAAGGAGTTATCGATATACGAGGGGCGCGGTGGAGGAGGCAGTCGTAGAAGTTACAGACGTTCTGCAGTTGCTTCTGGTTATGCCGTTTGGAGGGACTTGCCGAAGGTCCGAGCGGAGTGCCTTAGTATAATAATGGAAGGGGAAGGCCCCGTCAGTTTGAGCGAGAGGCAAGAGAAATGGACGCCAGCGCCCGGAGTCGAACGTTTCATTAAACCGCGGTGACCCCACAGCGCAGCGCAGCGCAGCGCACCGCGAAGAAGTCGGCCGACGCGTCCTCGTGAGCGCTCAGTTCAAACAAACCGGATAACCGACACCTGTACCGATAACTTACAGCTTACTTGCCCGCACTGCCGTACTTTCGATTCTCTTCAGTTTCCTCCGCCTTCTCCACGTTCGCGTTGTTCGTTTTCCTTGTGTTGGCTTTTCGTGCTCGACTCGCCACAGCCGCCTGTCTGCATGAAACGACTGGGCAACCGACGAGTCGATTTGAATGAAACCTGACATCTGTCCGTTGAGGTCTCGCCAGCTGAGCACGCTGTAGCAACTTTAAAGGATTTTTAAAAACTGTCGTTTAAGAACCACTGACGAAACTTCACATCTCCCATTTTTATAAAAGCAAAATCTGCGCGGCTTCAACCGCTCACAAAATATACCTCAAGAAGCCATTTCGTGATTCATTTCTCACTTTGATGCGGTAAGCAAGAATTCAAAAGGGTGCTCGAGAACAGTGAAGTGAGCCCCCGCGCACCTTCTCTAACTTGCTCAGTGTCGGTGTATTTACCGGGTAATCATTCCGCGCCCCGTGTTCAATAACTACACCCCTTACACCGTGATGTGTCCTCATCAGTTTACAGACTATCAACTAAAAAAAAAAAAAAGTGCGCTTTATAATGGATCGGGCCCGCTCTGCTAAACGCCGCATCTGAGGAGTCCATTTAAATGAGCGAGAGCCCCGCCAGGTCCAACTCCGTGCATATAGCGCCTCACTCGGACGAGCGCGTCTGTTCTCTCGACATCTCGGTTTGTGATTATCAGGGGGTGGTGTACACCATCCATCCGGGGATTTAATTTGTGGATGCCTTTCATTTTTAGACCGGTCCCGTAACACCGCACGCTGCTGTGATGATATCCTAATCCCAAAAACTCGGAATTAATGACAGACGTGCAACAGCCAACTCCCTGGATGAGAGTCCGAGACGAGCGATACGCGCTCGTGCCCCGCGGTCTGCCGCCAAGGTGCCACTTTGCCTGCTGCATGCCTGCCCCAGAGCCGTAATGGTCATAACGTGCACTGCCAAGTTCTCGTCTCTGGATGTCTCCATAGGACCGAGTATAAGCCTGCTAAAGTTTAACGGGCCATCTAAACCTTGTCAAGTCGTACCGTAGACGCAACTTCAGCTGTGGCGCCAGCCCGGAGGACCCGATTGTCTTGTCCGTCTGTTCAGGGCTGTTTGGCCCCGCTGAGCTGTCGGCCTGTAGTCTGCCGCCTTTGTTTCCATCGCATTGTATTCAAACTCGGTAAATTCGAGAACAATCCTCGGATGATGCCTGATGGGGAGTGTGGTACACACAGTCGGCAAGGACCCTTTATTTGATTAGGTAACGTGTTCTTATCCTATGGGGAGTCATTCCTGATTTCAGTTACTTTGAGTTTTAAGGAGATTTCTAACAAACAGTCTGGAAATTTCCCCAGAAAGTGCTGGTGATTGTTGTGCCAGTGTCATTTCAGATGTCCCTGCAGACTTTCAAAGAAAACAAAGTGATGATGGAGGAGCAATATTGTGCTGGTCACGAGATATTTACACGAGCTGTGCCAGTAAACCATCTGTCAGTTTATGTAAAAACACACGTTACATGTTTTTGATTTTGAGTGGTTGGTTTGATGTGATTCTGAATACATAAGCCACATTGCAAGTTTAATTTAATTTTAAAACTTGTCGAGGGATATTTTAATTACTACTTGTATGGATGTGAGTTATTGATGATAAATCATATTTTAGGGCTGTTTGGCCCCGCTGAGCTGTCGGCCTGTAGTTAATAAACGTTAGTAAACACACGTGTTCACGTTAATAAACGTGTGTTCGGTCTCAACCCTAGCGTGACCTTTAAAAACCGAAACCGTGGCACGATTGTGATAAATACTAAGGTCGGTCATTACAGCCAAACATTTGTTACGCTCAGCACTGTAATGAGCAAAAGTTTGAGAGGAACCTTAAAATGTTAGTAGCCATGTAGGGTCTCCATAGAGGGTTGCTGCTGCTTGTTGTGTTGAAATATGAGGGGCAAAATACTTCATTCTGTCGTCTTAGAGTGGCACAAGAGGCAAACGTAGTAATGTTGAACCAGTTGAGTGGCTCCAAGGTTAAGTGCCAGTTTATAGTATAGTAGGGTGTTGTACCCCGTTAGCCATTATGCATGTAGTGAGAAGTCACGCAAAACGACCCCTTTGGTTGGCCAACTAGAAAGATTACAAATATGCCAGCTTTGGAGGGCACTCGGGCCCCTTCGATTTCATTCTTGTGATTCCTCCTTGCC
>JANRMT010062835.1:35205-49807 GCA_026402145.1 Polypterus bichir lapradei | reverse complement strand
GCGTAGCATACACCGCATATAATTATTTATTGATGAGTGAACACTTCCTGAAAGACACAGATGTCCCGATGGGGAGGGTTTCAGGATGCCAGTGCAGTGTGTTTTTAAATGTGCGTTGAGATATTTCTGTCCGGATTTGTTGACCTCTGCTGGCCAATACAGAGCATTGCAAGAAGTAGGTAGGTAGGTAGGTAGACTAATGTAATGTTCTTGGACGGGAATGGCGGTATCTTTTTGAAAAGCAGCGGAGAATTTAATGGGATGACCGTGCATGTGTTTTGCGAGGAGATGTGAGTTTTTGAAAGAGCTTTTGCAATGGACGCATTCAATGAATGTGTCATGGTGATGTGTATTCATATGTTTGTTGAGAAGAAATGATGTTTTGAACGATTTAGTGCAGTGTTGACACTGAAAGGTTTTCGGCAGGGATGTGGAGTGTGTTTTTAAATGTGCGTTGAGATATTTCTGTAGTGTGAAGGTCTTGGAGCAAACGTTGCATTGAAATTCCGGTGTGAAATGCGTTTGTAAATGTTTTTCTGTAAGAGGATAGTGGGGAGGTGATGGCACATCAGTGTGGTGATCACGTGGGTGTGTATTTTGTGCACACATACTGTACCGACATTATCAACAGATGGCACCAGAAGGTCAGCGCGTGTGTTTGTGAGAGGAAAGAGAACTTCGTAATGCCCATGAGCCAAACGACCGCTAAAGAGCAGGGCTATGGAGAGACGTTGGCCCGGATTGTAAAGTCGAGGAGAGGCATGAGGATGTTCTCAGAAGTGAATGGTGATAGTAGCTGGAAGCATTTGGCACATCGCCACAATTTCTGCCTCGCCACCATAAACCCCATAAGTATTCATGTCGCCAGCGTATTGTTGAGCAGACTGTATGACTACGCTTCCGTGACTAAGAACAACGGACAGCACGTCACCAAAGTTATTCCAATGTTGGCAAACAAAGGTTACAGCCATGCTGCGCAGTTCAAGAGCAACAGTTTCGTCAATGACTTTTTTCCAAAAATATCCGACTGATAGAAACAAACAGTTACCTGATGCAGGAATTTGTATAACATTGAAAGATGAGCTGTTTCCATGACATATCATGTGAAGCGGTGGCCATGTTAGGAAAATGAACAGTCAACGTGACTCACAGGTGCATGTGGACCGTAGCAGAGACAAAGGCGGCTCAGGTGAGGAGTTGGGGGCGAGCACATGAGCAGGATGGGCACGTGCCTCAGAGAGGAGGGTTAGAGTTGGTGGGTGGGGCTCTGTCCTGCGTGCGTGCGTGTCCCATGGTTGGGCGACTTGGTGGATTATATATAGAAAAGGAACCGAAAAGAACAATGAAAAGTCAACGTGGCTCAGAGGTGCATGTGGACTGTAGCAGAGACGAAAGCGACTGAGGCGGTGTTTGGTGACGTGCTGCGTGCCTCGAGAGCGAGGGTGGACTCGGGAGGAGGGTTAGAGTTGGCGGGCGGGGCTCTGAGTTGGTGGGCGTGGCTCTGTCTTGTGTGCGTCTTGCTTGCCATGGACTTTGTGAATTATATACTGTATATAGACTAGCAAAATACCTGCGCTTCGCAGCGGAGAAGTAGTGTGTTAAAGAAGTTATGAAAAAGAAAAGGAAACATTTTGAAAATAACGTAACATGATTGTTAATGTAATTGTTTTGTCACTGTTATGAGTGTTGCTGTCATATATATGTGTATATATATATATATATATATATATATATATATATAGCTAGCAAAATACCAGTGCTTTGCACGCTTCGCAGTGGAGAAGTCGTGTGTTAAAGAAGTTATGAAAAAGAAAAAATAACATAACATGATTGTCAAAGTAATTGTTTTGTGTATTTGGTGGCAGCGTCACGAAGTTGTTTTCGTCTAGCTGCATTAGAAAATGTACCACGACGTCTGACACGCCTCCTTTTTACTGTTTTCTCACAGCTTGGATTGCTGCTGTCATAATGGGTTTGAGTCTACATATATATATACATACACATATACACATACATATCTTCATATATATACATACCCTTTCTACATTATATATACACACACATACATACACACACACACACAAATTATATGTGTGTGTGTGTGTGTGTGTGTGTGTATGTATGTATGTGTCTATATGTGTGTGTATAGCTTTGGTCACTGAGTGCAAGGGAAAAATAATAAAATATAGTGTATTAGTTATTAAACAGTAAAACATTAACGTTTTAAGAAGTACAGGTACATTGAGCACTACTCGAGTGGTTGCGGGTAAACTACATTTTAAAGACGGTATAACAGAAGAGGTAAGTAGTACTAACAGCAGCTAAAATGTATATGGATCATCTCTCGGTAGTTGATCCCTTTTGAAAGGCGCCACACGACGGCTGTGGTATAGAAATTACATTTTCTATGTGAAAGTCCAAATTTCTGCCTCTGGTAATGTGACTCACCGGTATTACCAGCAGTTAAAGAAAATTAGTTTTGTGTCCTCTGCAGTGTTAAGAGAGAAAGGCTTTGGTTTGGGATAAAAAGAAAAAGATGTAAAGAAAGGAAAGTTGCCTTTTTTTCTTTTATATAGTGTAGAGAGATGTCTTTGCTGACGTTATGATCGCCTTTTGGGGACAGTCGCAGTGGGTCTTGTGTAGACTGGTGAGACGTGCCTGCCATTAATCGGCTGTGATGGCACTGTCAGTCCTCCACTCCTGTGCATGTCTTCCGCGACCTCATAATCGTATACGTGCCAAAGAAAGTGCGAAGCGCCTTAATATTATTTTGCCGCGGTCTAGAAATGCGGTCCCGTGTTTGCACTTGTCTGGGCTATAGCTCAGGGGGAGGAGGAAAAAAATTAAAAGTGCTCACTTTGACTTAAGGCAGAATTGCAGTCAGCGTCTCAAAGGCCGGCACAGCTACATATGCGCACGTGCCGGCCGCCCGACTTTTGCAGTATTTTTGCAGTGCAGGAAACGCCACTTTTTGCAGACACATTCACGTGATCAAAAGTCTCCGCGCTCTTTAGAGGTCTTGCTTTCTCTGCGTACTGCGTTCGTAGTCGGTTCACGTGAGCCGCTCGGAGTACATGCATCGAAGCTTCTGAGCTGTGCCTGTGCTATCTCGTGCGATCTCACGATGTCCATGGCGTTATTTAATGTTAGCTAAGACCCGGCACTTAAAAGTTTCTCGCTACATCAATTTTAACTCCATTACAAAGTGATCCAAAGTCTCATTTATACCTCGTGTCTTCTCATTAAACTTGTATCTCGTGTCGGCGCTCTTTGGGAGCTCTTCCTTCTTTTCTACGTACTGCGGTCACAGTCAGTTCACGTGATTACGTGGGAGGCGTGATAATGTCACACGCAGCTCCGCCCCCCACGGCCATCGGGCTAACGTCCATTACAGTATATGGAGAAAAATAGGTTCCAGTTATGACCGTTACGCGTAGAATTTCGAAATGAAACCTGCTTAACTTATGTAAGTAAGCCTGCCAAATTTCAGCTTTCTACCTACACGGGAAGTTGGAGAATTAGTGATGAGTGAGTCGAGTGGCGCAGTGGGTAGCGCTGCTGCCTCGCAGTTAGGAGACCCGTCTGGCTTTGCTTCCCAGGTCCTCCCTGCGTGGAGTTTGCACGTTCTCCCCGTGTCTGCGTGGGTTTCCTCCCACAGTCCAAAGACATGCAGGTCAGGTGGATTGGCGATTCTAAATTGGCCCTAGTGTGTGCTTGGCGTGTGGGTGTGTGTGTCCTGCGGTGGGTTGATTCCTGCCCTGTGAGTCAGTCAATGAGGGCTTTGCCTTTTATTAGTATAGATAGCTTCATAACAGTGATAAGATTTTCAACAGTAGTAGGAGTATACGATTCACGCGGATCATTGTTACTGGTATCTAAAGTTTCAGGTAGTTTCTCCTTCATCATCTGAAAATATAACTGGTGGATATGCAGTGTTTAACTGTCAGTAGTCACTGATGATCATTTCTTTTCCTTTAAACTATTGATTAGTGTCAACAATTCTTCTTTTGATCTTCCTCAATTCTAACTTGCTGAAAACAATACCTTAAAGAAAGAGGGTCCATCTGTGGTGGAGTTAAAAAAACGACTTCTTCTTGGTGTGGACTTGCACCCTTTCCTTGGATTGTTCCTGCCTTGCACCTGCTGCTTACCGGTATAGACTCCAGCTTCCCCGTGACTTTGCTGTGTTTAGAAGATGTGTGGTTCAAGAAAAACTGGTGTGTTATGAAAATGATTGTGTCTACTGCCTTTTATTTTGCACATTTCTGCAGGTTCATCATCTTGTACAAAATCAAAAGTCTTATCAAAATGATCCAACTCTAATTTAAAATTGGGACAATGTGTTTTTTCTTAAGTTCCTTTAGAACAATCCAAAATGACCGTATTACATGTAAGTATTTGGATTCATATCACACATGTTGATAGCTGATTTCTGTGATGTATAACATAATTATGTATATATATATATATATTATTATGCATACAGTTTATTTCATTATAGGATTTGCTGTTTGACAGTAAAAGAAAGTGGCACACCTTGGACGCTTAGTCCAGCTATATTTCCATTTAGGCCTGCGACAAAAGGAAGTCTTGGCAGTCCTTGGAGGGCATCGTGGCATAACGTTAAGTCTCTGAACACTCCAAAGATATTTGCAGACTAATAATTTGTACAGAAGGAAGCATTATTCAGATTACATCGATGTAGCATGTCACATCCTAGAGGAAACGGAGTCTTCTGGACAGCTTCTTGGGTAGAGGCTTATGTATTTAAAATGATGTATTACATCAAACATGAAACAGTTAGCCTTCTGTTAGAAATACTTGAGCCAGTTGGCGTAAAGTATCGAACAATCGGACGACAGACAGGTGCTGTAGTTTACGGCCTAATTTTGTGACTCTTATGATAAAGTTAAGCCTTCCGGCCTCTGCATTAATGGCTGTGTGGATGGCGTCTCTCATGTCATCTGCTTCAGGTCAACTCAGTAAGCCAAGTGTCGTTGCTGGATATTTTATTGAAGCTGTAAAAACGCGACTTGGGTGTCCAAAAAGAGTACGAGCAGATCAAGGTACAGAAAACATTTATGTGAAGCAAATGCAAGAGTTTCTTAGAAGAAATGGTGCTGATCAGTCTGCAGACAGTCAGGTAACCCTAACCTCACACCCGGTCCTCACAGGTGGCACACTGGTCGTGCTGCTGCTGCTGCTGCTTTGCAGTAAGGAGACTGTGGAGGATTGTGGGTTTGCTTCCCGGGTCCTCCCTGTGTGGACAGCACTTTGAGTACTGAGAAAAGCGCTTTGTAAAGGTAATGAATTATTATTATTATTATTAACCAAAGAATAGAAAGCTTTTGTAAGACAGGAGAGTATCCGATTCTGGATGAATCTTTTCCAGAAACTGAAAGAAGAAGACGACCAACACACGGGTGATTTTCTAGACAAATCCCTTCTTAAGTTTTGCTTCATGAAACTACTTATGTGAATATTAAAAACTGTACTTTATATCGTAGTCATTTTCTATAACATGAAGGGAGTCCGTGTGCGTCCTTTTATATCAAGAGACACTGAGCTCCCTGCACATGTCTGTCACTGATTTCAGAGCCTGCACTCCTCCATTAAACTGCGCTCTTACTGTAAGGACCGTTATCTCCATCCAGAAATATGACTGCTGGGCTGAATGACAAAACTAATCTGCTCATAGATGTGAATGAAGCTCTTGCCAGAAAGTATCGACATGAAAAGAATTTAAGATGACACGTTTAAGTAGTGACTACTGATCAGGTATAAGTTTAACAATTATTCTTATAATTTATTTTAGGAGGAACTAAATTGTGTGTCTCACTTATGGAACATGCATGGCATTAGAGCTCCGCCAAACAGCAGTCCCCCCCGCGGTAAACCTTTTATCACGTGTACTGTTTCACATCTCTGTGGTGCTCAGGATGATTTCCGTCCTTGCAGTATACTGGATATGGAGGCTTGTGAAGAGGAGTGCCAGGCATGACGATGCCAACGTGATCAGACAGCGTTTGAACTGTGCTGCCTACTGATGGATGAACTTCAGTGAGATCCTCCTGATAAAGCAGAAGAAGCCACAGATCTTTATATTTCATTAAGAGAACAAACAGGTAGTTCACTCCAAGTCTCAATTGTAAATGCAAGGCCTTAGATGTAGGGACAGGTAGCTGTGATCTCTACCTGATTACCTGATACACGTGGAAAACCACTTTCAGTACAAATCATTCAGATCTTTATTGGACGTTTGCCATTGCATAAACAGTTTTAGTTGCTTTATTTCAGATAGCAAGCAGTTCTGATACGAGGTCTGTTACCTTCTCACATCTTCACCAAGTGGCCTGCATTCAGCAAGAAGCACTGGTTTTATTTGGCTTGTCACAAATATTAAAACCTTTGTGTGTGTGTAGTGCATATGTAAATATTAAGATATTGTTTTAAATAAACATTGTACATTCAATTATTTTTAAACAGACTTCGTGGATATCATTTCCTTTTACAAAAACCTGTTTTAGTGAAGAAAAAAAGCAAACATTTTTGTTCTTTTCATCGCTGCGGGTGTTGTGGCAGATCCACGCGGCTCCAAGACGACCTCAGGACGTGCGGGCAGAATCACGTCGTGTGTGTGTGTGACGTACACGGAGCCTCAGGTCAGATGATGAGAACTGAACGATTAGCAACTCGGTTCTCTCTCATTTATCACGGTCCTTATCAAAAGCGCACCTCACGCACTCTCTGACTCCTTTGACGTCTCGCCTCCAGATAGTCCCGCCGACACTGCCCAGCCTGATGCCCCGATGAGCAGAGCTTCATGGCCGCCTGACAGGCCCTCTCCCGCCTCGGACCCCTCCAGTTTGTACCACCAAGGTCTCCAGCTCTCAGTTCACATTCACCACCGGGGGGCTGTGGGGGTCTTTGCGTTAGGGTTTGCCTGTCAGTCTCTACGTACCTGACGTTGACTCATGAAATATTGCTGATGTCCAGCTTGCTAAGAAAAATACAAAAATGTATAAAGACACAAGCCTTCCTTTGACTTACGGTAACTTGAATTAATATTTCATTAAAAGTACTTGGGTCAGTGAGCCAATAACAGTGTGCCAGTATCGGTGGCATCCCCTACCCTACCGTCTTACTATACTAATGTGCCCTGCGATATAACGCAGCGTTTCTCAGCCTTTAAGGATTTGCGACCCGAGTTTTCATAACAGTTTTAATCGCACCCCCCCTACTGTATTTTTGAAGTGTAGATGCATATGTTATTCTACCTACTTAACTTTTATCGACGTTTATCTAACTCTCTATTTAGTGTTCTAGTATCAGAATGGAGTTGAAGTTCATTTGTTTTGGTTTCAACAGATGTTTTTTTTTTCATATTTTTGATTTTTGTTTTCTTTGTTTCACATCTTCGCACCCCCCTTTTTGTTACTTCGCGCCCCCCAAGTTGAGTACCACTGGTCTAATGTTTATTTTCATATATGCAAATGATTCTCTTTGAATATATGCAAATCATCAACTTTAACAATATACTTTTCTATACTGGGTGCCAAATAGTTACATTACATTATTAAAGTCCTGAATATATAATTAGTATCTTTACAGTGGGGGCCGCAGAGAAATCCAGAAACAAATGACGGCTCTGGAAACAACTTTAACAATTTGCTAATAACATGGTTTTAATTTTTTTAAGTTTAATAAGTGACAAAACTATTAACAATCATATTGTTAACAGACTTAAAACATTGTTTTGTAAAAACCCGTATGAAACACGGCACCTTCAATGGAGTATAAAGAACAGCAATAGCTTAGTCTGTTTGTAAAGCAGTAGAATACACATTGATTTTTCTTTCTTAAAGGTGTGAATATATGAATTATATAAACTTTAAACAGCCGAGTCTCTGTTAAATTCCAGCAACAGAAACCTTCAAGATGCAACCATAAAACATTCCAACCTTTTCAATACATCAGTGCATAACATTTTGATTAAAATTACAACATTAAACTTTAATGAAAATATCTCAATAGTAAATGTAATGAACACATTTCTAACAAAAGCTGAAATATAAAAAAGTAAATGCACTTAGGTTTTGTTGGCTAAATATTACCAAGTTTTTAATAAGACCCCATATATATATATAAGTGGTCCCCATAGTTATTGAAAAAGGAACCAAACCGTGTGCTTTGAGACCCCCACACACACACCCCCCCCTACACACCCCCTACACACCTACACACACACCTACACACACACACCCCTACACACCTACACACACACCTACACACCCCTACACACCCCCTACACACACACACACCTACACACCCCTACACACACACACACACGCTCTATATGTTACTATGAGTTGGTCAGTCAGATAAATGAATGAATGAAGAGCAGCTTTCAAATCCTCACACGTATCAAAGTCCAGTCACACTGTAATCATTGCCATCTTGAGCAGCACGTCTGAATTCAGAGTAACAGTTACACGTGCAGGGAGCCTCAAGTGTGTGCCGCAGGTCCTCTTTGAAGGCCTCTCAGACTTTTGTTCACACAAATCACATCTGCTCTCGTAACAAAGCGCATAACCGTCTGCAGTCTTTCATCATCCGGTGATTGAATAAACTGCCTTAAATAATCTGGAGTCATGTTCTGCGCAGTGTTTGTAACGTCAGCAGTAATCGTACCCAACACACGTTTTGCAGTTGCTTTCTTTGTTTTCTCGAGCCCCTCTAAATCAGAAGCCTCACTTGAAGTACGACCTCTTGTGTCATGTCTGACGTTATCTCAAAGGCGTACTCTGGCTTTTGTATGAGCGCTTTATGTGCCACCTGCACTGTTACTTCCTTCAGGTTACTGGGTTAATTAACTGCATGGCAGGTCACTCTGTGAAGAATGTCGAGAAGTTGGTCCTGTTGCTCTGCTGCAGCCTTCCCATCCATAGCTGCTTTGAGAAGATCTCTTTGAAATGACACAACAGCGCTTTGTAACGAGGACAGCAGTAGATCTGGAGTTACTGCAGACTCGCCACACTTTAAACCAACTGCAAATCCAGTTGGCTGCTCCTTATAACCTATAAGTGGTCTTCTTCCAGTTGCTTGCCAATTCAGGACATAATGCAGGAACACGGTATGCTGCATAAGCCTCTGTGGACACACCAGAAACATCTACGCCAACTTCATTTAGGAATCTGACATTCAGTGTGGCATCCCAAATACGTTCATCCTTAAATTCTAACAGCATATCCTGCAATATGTCGACTCGATGTGCAGTTCAAATGTACACATCAGACTGATGTACAACCTGCATCATCATTACGCTCCAGAGAAAGTGCAAGATAAGGATTGTCCTCTAGAGAAGCTTTTTCCATTACTGGACAATTCTGTTGAGGTGACGAGGACATGACTTCCTGGTCTGATTCTAAAACAGACTGTGGGCCATAGTAGGTCTCATCAGATGTTTCATCCTCGTCACAAGCAGGTCCACATCTCATCAAGGAGACTATCAGATGTTGGCTCAGCAGTTCAAGCCCCAGGCTCATGTCAGTCAGAATACAGCAATCGGACGGAGGCCCGACATTATCCTCCGCCTCACTGCCACTTTCAGCCAACTCAGATTCTACAGAAATGACATCAAAACGCACAACAGCAGCCACTTTCACTTTCTCATATACACTTCCTATAGTTCTATCCTCTGGTAAGACATTTTCTTTAAAGTCCCATAATTCAAATTCAAATTGGTTCTCTTTTCCTTTTTTTGATTTGCCATTTGGAAAGGAGAGTTCTTGACCAAACTTTAAAAGGCCTGCACAGTGAAGGTCTTTAGAAACAGAAGGTTTACTAGTAAAGTGATTCCCGTTGTGTTTCCATCCAGTCTTTATTCTTCTAGTAGGCCTTCCAGAATATTTCTTTCCTTTACTTCTCCTGCTACAACCAGGAACCTCAACCTTACTAGAATCTTCAGTGACGTGCAAAGAATTTTTCAATTTCATTTTACTTCTGAGTTTCTCAAGAAGAGCGTGTTCCTCATCAGTAGCGCCTCACGTCAACTCTGTCAGCAGGAGCCGCTGGGCGTTTTATCAAGCAGTCCTCCTCCATCAGCAGAACAGCTGAAGCCTCAATCTACTGTAAAACAAGACCATAAAGAATATGATTTGAATGTGCTTTAACTGTATTTGCATGAGTAATAGAGAAGAAGAGAATTTAGCAATCAACCCAAACTGGCAGTCACCCTATTCTGTGCCATTCTCTATAATGCTTTGTGATTATTTAAGGCGCACTTCTTATACTGTTAGTCTGAATTTGAATTGACTACGCGTTTGAAATGCTGCCTTTAATTAACGTGTGCATGCAATACGTGCGTTCCCCTCATTTGCTGTGTGTTATGTTTTGTGCTTCATTTTGAAAGTTATGGTGATTTGACCAAATGAGCACAAGTGTGATTTAAATGAAGAACTGAACACACACAGTATTGACATTAAAAAAATCTGAACTGCAGTAAAAAAAACTTACTATTTAACAAGTCTACTAATATCTTGTGTGTGGTGACCGTGCGCTGCTACACCGTTAAAATGGATATTTGAAGACATTACAAGAAACAACCCTATAAAGTCACTCCACACCTCGTCATTTGTCATGTCCTTCATTACTGCATCTGAAACCCCACAATCCAAAAGAAAGGCGTGCATCTCCATCTGAGCTGCCATTTCTTAAAATAAATACAACACAATATTCCTTATACACTCAATACTGACAGACCTGAACACACATCTGACATGAGGGTCTTTTAAATGATATGGTTGGAGGAAGGCGACACAATATTACTACAATACTACATTTAGGAGAACAGCTTCAGAATTAGTCATTAATTAGTTCTTGAGATAGTTCTGTTCTCAGCAAACTTCAATTTTAACATTTCATCACAAATGGACTCTCTTTCTTTAAGGTATTGTTTTCAGGAAGATTGAAACAAGAATTGTTGACACTAATCAATAGTTTAAAGGAAAAGAACTGATCACCAATGACTACTGACAGTTAAACACTGCATATCCACCAGTTATATTTTTGGATAATGAAGGAGAAACTAACTGAAACTTTAGATACCAGTAACAATGATCCACGTGAATCGTATACTCCTACTACTGTTGACAATCCTATCACTACTATGAAGCTACTTAATAATATAGAATATTAAACAAACGCCATATGTGTGTGTATATAAATATCTATAAATAACTTTTTGGAATGAAGATATCGGATTAGCACCATGCAATATCTCAAGATGCACAGTATTTATAAAAACGCGAGTGTTTCGATCAGTGTAAGTAACAAGTAACACTTCCCACAAAGAGTGAACGTGTAAATCTCTCAAGCTTTGTGTTCGAAAGCATTTCCTCATTTTCTGAGTCAGCCAACCGAGCCGCAAGCCAAGGGCGTACAGATAAAATATGAAGGCCAACCTCGACCGAATGGCACCCCACACCCACACCCTGGGTGCGCACAGCCACTTGGCAACCTAACGAGTGGAGCCCTTGGGTGAGGATGTAATGGTAGTAAATGAACAGACGTCTTTAGGATGGCTCGGAGATCAGCGATGTTCACGACGCTACTGGACGGTCTCGTTGTCACATAAGAACTAAAACTGCACGCTGCCTGCACGTTGCTTTCTGTAAGATGTACGAATTTGGTGGACACAAGCCTGTCTAATGAAGCGGGCGCCCTACCTTACCTTACCAGACCTGGCTTTTCTCCGGTGAGCCTCGTCCCCTTCTGTTTCACAGACGCGGGCTTCGTCTTTAAATGATGATGTCCTGTATATGCATGGAGGTGTTTTTGTAGGCGAGTGGTCTCTTTTGTGCCGCAGACGGTTTGTTCCTGACTCAAGTCACATCCGGCCACGTTAAGTAAAGGCGCGACATTAAACTATGCAGCCTTGTGACATGACGGGAAAACAAAGACATGCAAAACAACTGAAAGGGAATGACGAACGTGCAGACTGATCACCGTAAACAAAACGCACGGACCCAAACCATCCCACATTCCTAATAAATAAAAGGCCACTCGTTGCTTTTTATATCAGCGCGACAAGAGATGGCAGTGACGTGAAAGTGAAGCGCCGCGGCCTTGGTGAGGTCGTAATTAGGCAGCCGCGAAGCGCACACGTTTGTCATATTTTAATCTAACTTTATCTCATACGTATACGACATAAGGGCTATCCCATCATTTTTCCACTGTGCGGTTTACAACAGCGGTTCTCAAACTGTGGGGGGCGTCGAATAAATGAACAAGACATCAAAATTCATTTTTAACATTTTTATTTAGAATTTAAATTTGTAAGCATATAATCAGAACGAATGCATTATGACTAAAATTAAAACCAAACATTTCCAAGGCACAGATCTAGTGACTAATATGTGCCTGCTTTAAAGTACACGGCCTGTCCAGGTCTGGTTTGATATTCGAGATTTGGACACTCGGAGCTCCTTTTCTATTTGAGGTTTGTTTCTATGACGAGCGGCGCCGCTGCTGCTGCTTTTATAGTCGCGTATTTTCAATCCAGAAAGTTCGAGACGATCAGGTGATAATGTGGCAGCATAGCCAATATTGCCAAATTGAGTTCAATAATTTACTGCGTATTGGGTCATTTTCATGATACAACTAACAGCGGCATAATATTTGTCAGGATGAAAATACGTTCGCCTCGCGCAGATTGACTTCATCGGTTTCCTCGTTTACGAGATTTTTAAGAATCAAAACATATATAATCGTTTCTTTACATAAAAAAATAATCAAATAAGAATAAATAAATTATTCTTTGTTTTTGGGATTAGAATTACTAACAGAAAGCACACACAGGCATTTTAACAGTTATTAAAGCACTTTACAAAAAATAAATTGCAAATATTTTATCGAAGTTAGCCGAACACATGCAAATCTTATGGAAGTTAAAATGATAGGATATACCGCGACAGCGCACGAGTGTCATACCTCTGTTAGTTGTTATTCTCATCTATCTTATATTATGCAGGGGGCGCAGAATTATTCCAGGTAGAAAATGGGGGGCGCGAAATACGAAAGTTTTGAGAACTGCTGCCATACAACATCCAAATACAATTCAATACAGTATATTATAAACTTTTAGACAATCTTCATATACTGTAGGACTTTAATCACAAAAGCACCAGACGCGCGCACCTCTCATCATGGCGCTCCCGCAGAACACGAGACGCACGCATTTGAACAAAAACCAGAAACAGGAGCAGAGACCCGCAAACGTTAAACCAGAAGGCTCTGTGCCCACTGCTGAGTAATACCAGTATTTTCCAGTATAATAACTTTCTGTAATGGCACCGTTATTAATTAATTTCACTGGTTACTCTGAACGCCAGGCCAGGCCACCGGGAAAGCTCCCGCTTATTGTAAACGTCAGCTCGGGTCCGTTTAGGGCTTTGAATTATCCATCCAACCACTCCAGCCACCATAAAAAAAAAAAAAAAAAAAACTCCCACTGTTCCACTTCTTCTGAACTGGTGTGGTGCTGAGGTATCACCCGTTGCATGGCTGCACTCGGGTCCTAATCTGGGATCCTGAGTTGGTTTGTCGTGTGGTGGGTGCGGCAATGCGATGTATCAGTGCCCGCTCCTAGCCTCTCTCCTCTCATCCATTATCCAACCCGCTATAAGCTAACTACAGGGTCACGGGGGTCTGCTGGAGCCAATCCCAGCCAGCACAGGGCGCAAGGCAGGAAACAAACCCCGGGCAGGGTGCCAGCCTACCGCAGGGCACACACACTCACACACGATTGCCAATGCACCTAACCTGCATGTCTTTGGGCTGTGGGAGGAAACCCACGCAGACACGGGGAGAACATGCAAACTCCACGCAGGGAGGACCCGGGAAGCGAACCCGGGTCGCTTTGAATTTTGAAACATCAAATTAATCAGAATGAAGTTGTTCGCATGCTTTGATTGATTTCGGGGTAGACAGACGGTACATGTGACTGAATGGGATGTGCGTCTGTAACTGGAAGACTGTAACGGGGATGGTACGGACAGGAGGACTGCAGTCGTTTTTATTTGAAGGAAATGTTTTATTATTATGCTGTGACCGAAGACTTTGTCACTGGTCGCCTCTCTGGCCCTTGAGGACGTGTTGACGAGGGGGGGGATGTTGCTGTTTTTTTTGACAGCAGGTCCAGATGTGCTTATCCCGCTGCATTGATCTTTAACGCCGACCTCCGTAGGAATCGCCGAGTTCTCTTTTCACCAGAAAGGTGGCGTCTTGTTTGTGTTTGAATGTCAGTCGTAATCTGTCACGCAGCACCTGCTTTTATTCACATTCCATACACAGCAGATACCAACTACAGAGTGCGGATCACTGTGTGTGTGTGTGTGTGAGACGGTGTGCGTGGCGGAGTGTGTAACTGATCGGCGCCGCCTCTCTCCTGCTCCTGAGTTTCCCTTTGAATTATGGGTGCAGAAGAACGAGTTCAGCCTGATCTGCCACAGCGGATTTATTTTTATAAGTCGCATTGAATAGAAGATGAATGATTGTGAATACGTGAGCTGCCTTCTGCAAATTAGTCATCGCATTTCTGATG
>JANRMT010062835.1:13063-23327 GCA_026402145.1 Polypterus bichir lapradei | reverse complement strand
ATTATTATTATTATTATTATTATTATCATTATTATTAGTTATTGTTGAATTGTTAAAATTGAAAGTTCCAAGTGAAGATTTTACGTTGAGCTTGTGGTTAGTTTATTAATTGTAAAATTGAATTCAGTTTATTGGTTCCTCATAATCAGATGTTTTGTGAATGATTAATAATTGTAATAATAATAGTAATTGTTGAATAGCATTAATACCCAGCCAGTCAATCCACTAAGCCACATTGGTGGCACTGTCATCTTTTTGAAAGTTAAGGGGCGCGGGCTGCGGACCCCGACGACGTGCTGTGTGACCCTGAGTCCGTCACTTCTGCTCCAATCTCAAGAGACTACAGAAGCGGTCCGCCAAATAAGAAAATGTAAAATGTGTTGAAGAACCCGAAGAGGAGCTCACCTTGTGGGGGGGCACCCCTGTGTGAGTGGGCACATGCTGACTAATATTTTGCCATGTGACTGAGGCGATGAGAGGTGCCAGAGCAGAGTTATGCCAGTCACCTACCCGCAGGGGGCACAGCAGGCTTGCCACTCGGGTGTCTCGATTTGCTCTTCTCCGCTTGTCTTTGATCAGCGTGCACCACTGGGCTGCACAGATAAGAATTTTAATCAAAAGATCCCAAATTAAAATAAAAGTGGAGCAGCCAGCAGATGTGATGGCACAGAGCACCAGCTGTGACATCCTGCTGAAGGCCACCCACCCTTTTTGTGCCCCCGCTCATCCTGCTTCGCTCTCGTCTTTACGTTCCTTGCACTTTGGCTGAGTGACGCCCATTCTGCACTCCTCAAAGCTGTGGACACACCACACACCCACCTGAAGGAGACCCCCAGTGTCGCTCCTTTCACTGTAGACAGCGTCACTACCTGCTTTACAGTGCCAGCCTGTCACAGAGAGGAGTAAGAGGGGTGGACATGAAGACTCGTTTTGAGGACATGGGGGTCTCATGTGAAATCTCCTCAAGTATCTCAGTGTCATCAGTTTTCTCTGCAGTGACTTTGAATGCCACCTTGTGGTGGGCATTGCTGTGAAAGGTGCTATATAAATAAAGGCTGACTGGCTACCTTAAGTCAAATGCCAGGCGGAGCTCTCCGGCAGGTGCAGCTCTGTGGCTGGTGTGTGTCATGAATGGCGCTATATACAGTGGCAGTGCTTAGTGTTCATGAAGTGACGAGACTTTTGAGGGGCAGGACGCCGCTACCTGGGATGTGGACAATGACAGCCAGAGGGTGTCGATGGCTGCTCACCAATGTGTCACCCTGTCATTGTCTGTAACGAGAGGACGCCACCTAATTGCTCCCAGACGCCTGAAGGAAATGAATTATTGATCCGGCGCTCTGACAAATCCTCTCATCCGTTTATGTGCCAGGAAATCCTTGGACGTCGACTCCTGATGTGCGCGCTGATCATGGGGACAAGTCTTGTGTCTTTTACCTGAGCACAGGTGATGTCGTGAGGACCCCCCCCACCTCCTTGTCTTTCTGAACTTTAGTCATCTCCTCAAGTTAAGTCCTCCTAGGAAGGCCACCATCCATACCCTGGGACGTCTGCTCCTTGACAGAAAGTCCATTCCAGACGCACACGGAGAGCAGGAGCTGGCAGTGAGGATTTCCCTTCTGTGGTGCCGCTGAGACCCGCTGTCAGAACCCACCCTCGTCCCCACAATGGGGGCTTCACTGGAGACAAAGGCAAACACAACACAGACGAGGGTGTAAATCAGCCAGGAGGGTCCACCGAACATGCAAATGAACCATCAGAGCATCATCCAATCAGAGTCGCCTGTGTCTGCATTTGGTTGTGCGGGTAACGCATCCCAGAATACTCGAGCCTAACGACCAGAAAGCAAAGGCACGAGAAGTGAAGGTGTGAAGGGTCCGTCCACGGGAAGCTCCAGAGGTGGCCACATCAAACGGGTCTGTCACGGATGCCATATAGCACCTTGTCACACATTTCAGTCAATTGTCCACACCTGCTGCCATCCCTGTGCGCACTTACAGCAAGAGGGGCAGAGGAGTGGCCACTAACTGTCACTTGGGGGTAATGCCACCCAAAGTGACCAGGCTGGCAAGCTACAGTTTATGTCTGCAGCCAGAGGGCGCTCTGCAACATGACTCATTTAGAATATCCTAGGCTGGCACTGAGGCTCAAGTAACTTGCTGTGCCAGCAGCTCCTGTGGGCACTGTGCCACTCTCATTCTCAATGTCCTGGCACTTCAGGAAGAAGTAGGGCCACATGGCAGGGCTGGCCATACGTCCATCGTCTCCTCTCGCTTGTTGAATTTCTTATGTTCTTCTACTTCTTACCCATATAGAGTGGGGGTGCTGTGTTGGCACAGCCCAAAGAAGGCACCCCAGCAGGCATGGTACTTTAACACGAGCACCGATACTGATGGCACAACATGTGTCTGTGCTCACATGGACAGGCGACTGTGGATGTAGAAGACGATGCCAGCAGCATTTTAATGGCATGCCAGTCTGACAGATGGGACTCAAACCATTCAAACCTGAGAGTGCCAGTGCTGTCGCTTATCAAAGAGATGCTGTCAACCCTAAACCTCATGAGTGGCCCTTGTTGGCAGCAAGCTCTTGGCACCCCTCCAGTCCAAAAGGCAGGATTGTAGTACAAGGGCAGTCAGATGTCAGGGTGCCAATCGTGACACTGGGGACTGTCGGAATGAAACTGTGAGGGTGATGGTGATACCCACTGGCACTTTTAGATAGCTGACAGGTGGGGGAGGATTCTGCCACTCTCTGCTTCCGACAGAGCATTGTGCCAGGTGTGAAAGTGGATGGATGGATGGTCTGGGGGTCATGTGGCGTGTGGATGGTGGGCTTCTGGTTGGCAGACGTTGTCAAGATTTTGGGGCTCAGCCACGTCTGATGTCATTTGAGTTCTCTGGATGCTCAGTAAACAGAAGTGGCCCTTGGAGTGAATGTGACCTGCCTTGCCCGTTCTGCCTGTTCCTGGCTGTCCTTCTCCACCCCCTTCTGATGGCCACCAATATATCAGAAGTGCTTAGAGAGGCCATGCAGGACTGACCTCCAGACCAGGAGTGGGCACTGCATCAGAGGGCAGGCCTGACCTTCATAATTAACAGCTGCTCAAGACTTCAGGCTGAAGTTCTCCTGAGTGCCACTAGATGTCATTGTGATCCCTGAAATTGGTGATGAGAGCTGAGCAATGACAGATAGGAGAAGCGTGGCATGGGGGGAGGGGCTGAGAGGGACCACTGCTGGCATATAAGGAAGATGGAAAGAAGTGGGCACCAACTGAGCAGACACTTTGGGAAGAAAGATAAAAGACAGCAGGCCCAGTGCAGGAGGGCATTTTAATGGTCTTCCTATAATCATCCCTCCCTCCTGATGTTTGTTTGCCCAATGAAGGGCACTTTTTTTAAAAAGTGTGGACCCTATCGGCCTTTATGGGGCATTGGAGAGACACCTTAGGTGACATTGCTTGCTGATGCCAATGTAGTATTATAACTGGTGCCATCTGCACCAGGTCTAAGACTCGAAGGAGAACCCAGGATTACATGCACTTCAGGCCACCACCCTTCTGAAAAGGGGAAGAGTGTGTGTGCAGGTGGCAGCAGGGTTACCAGGTCCCCGCGTTGTCACCAGGAGTCAAGTCGCTCTTTCTTTGGGCGCCCCCTACTGGGTTTGCTCTGGTGTAGACTCAGGACCAGCCGGAGGTCCACAGCAGAGTCCACAGGTGAACATTACTGGAATCCACAAGTGTAGACTAGCGTTACCATGGCAACTCACCGCAGGAAGGCGGAGTCAAACACTAGACAGCTGGTCTTCAAAGCCAGGAGACATCAGATTGGACAAGAGCTCAGGGTTCCAGACATGTGCCCGCCTCTGGGTGGCGCTGGTCGATGGCCCCATCAGAAAGTGCCAGGCATCTCACTTTCGTTGTCACAGCCCCTCCCCCCCCCCACCCCTTTATCCTCTGGCAATCAATATGAATGTCATTTCAAGTCATGATGGGAAAATCGATGCCAGACTTCATGTATTTTATTTTTTTAAGCAAGGCCCCCAAGGACCAATTGGCAAAGTTAAAAGCTTCTCAAGGACTCCTGGTGCCCGTGTGATTGAAGAAGCTAATGAAGCCGAGCCGGTTATTTAATGGGGACGCATTTAATCTGCTTGATGGACCAGAGCCGGGTGAGGACAAGGAGGCTTCCTGTCAGCAATGCTGGAAAAGGAGACAATAGGTGACAAAGACAAAGCCTTATCTAGTGTTGCCTGGCACATGTGCCCTACGCTGGCACAGGCATGTTCACCGCCCATACAGTGCCCAAATCAGTGCAAACTGGCGACCTCCTGAAGTGTCCCATTGGCCTTAGGGCGCCACTGATAGGACACAAGCTGCTACTGCACTCCCAACTCCTCCATGTGCTTGTCCCCCTAAGGAACTTGCTTTGTAAGACTGCGAAAGGCGCTATATAAAGGAGGAGTTTAAGTCTCTAGTAATGTAAGGAGTTCATTTGGGCCTCTAACTGTCTGGTCAGGCCCGGCCTGTGTGACACCATCCATAGACCAGATGCCAATCTATCAATCGATCAATCTATCAATCGATCAATCAATCAATCGATCGATTGATTTATATAGCATCATTCGCAGAGTATGCCACTCCAAGGGGACTTCCCAAACGAGGAGTATATACAAGAGCATTCAGCCCCACCTCAGACTTACTGGCAGAAGTGACAGCAAAATGGCCTTAACTTTATATAGCGCCTTTCAGAAGTGCACAAGGCTCTCTACAGACACACATCCTTAGGTCTCCTGTTCTCTTTCAATGGACACTTGAGGGGTCCGTGTGTGGTGGTCTCGCTGAACTGCTCGATTTGTGTGCTTTGATATTCTCTGTTTGCTCTCTGCCTCTGACAGCTGAGCTCATTCTTCTCGTTTTCACTGCTCTGATGTGCTGCAAGGCCAGGCGTAAGGGGGTGTGCTGCTTCCTCAGGAACCTGACGTGCCCCCCTCACAAAACATACAGTAGTCCGAGTTGCTGAGGTATGTAAACAGAATTTGTAGATAATCGTCTATGAAACTCCAAATGGACCCCCCAGTCAATCGGTGCACTATGGACTACAAAGGGGACCCCCAGTGTGCTTGAAACTCTAACCAAAGAGGACCCTCGCCACCTGCACCACCACCTGCTGCCCACCTTCTCTCACTGCTGTCATCCTGCAAGGCTTTACCTCCCAAAACAGCATGAAGCAGGCCCGGCCCCCCAAACTCAAAAACCAGACTTTGTGGTCCCAAAAGTGCCAAAACTTATGTGACTCAAATGGGAGAGGGAAACCTTGAAACCCCTGGCACAAAGCTCATTCATCTGAAATAAAGTTTATTATCAAAAAGCAAAAGGGGAAAGAAACCGAGGACCACCAAAAGAAAACCAAACCAACCTAAGAAACGAGTGATCAAAAAACAAAGTTGAAAGAAATTAAAAGCATGCAAACGAGTGATTGGTCGGTCCTTGATCTGGAGGCCCCGCCCCCTCAGGTTCAACATACAAGGCGCACCAAAGAAAGAGCTAATTGACAGTAAATGGGGGTCACCCAGGGGTGTCTCCTCAGAGTGCCCTGGGCTGGGTAGGAGGGCAGCGTAACGAGAGCTTAAAGTGGACAGGTGATGGCAGGCACTGTGCCTGAGGTGACCCTGACATTCAGGGATGTGGACTGAGTGGGGCGGGGGTACTTAAGGCTTCACCCTGTGATCCCTCACTTTGGTTTCCTGGGACCCCCATACTAGTTGGTGTTTGCAATCCTCCTTTAAACAAATTGGATCAAAGCAGCCACCTTTCAAATCATGGTAAACTTTCAGAATGCGTGCCCATTGTCAGCTTATTGTCACGCCTCTCAGCCCGTTGTCACCTTTCTTCTTTGTAGATGAACTGATGAAAAGGTCACCTGCGTCTTGTTCATTTTCAGATTGCTGTCACAAAAGTCATTTGAAGTTGGCAGGAGGTCAACACACTGAATACCTTAGCAGAGCTGCAGGTGGCACTAGTGCCCACTAAGCAGTGACTGCTGTTGACGGGCAGGACGTGCTGGAGGGCACCAGGTGACAAGTCACAAGGCTTCACATCAAAGGCCAAACTTCACAAAGGACATCTGAAATGAGGGGCATTGCATGGTGACGTGTGTGATAAAAAAAATCACAAAGACCCCCAACCACCTGCCAGCTGCCACCATCGCTCCGCTGCCCCCTAATTAATTGTGCGACATTATCTTGTAATTCTCTGCAGACGGCGGCACTTCTCCTCTCCGGGCCGAGCTAACAATCCATGGAATTTCATCTGTAAAGACACACGGAAGTAAAGAACTGGAGAGGATGACAGGGGGGCTACAAGACTGGAGCTGATCTAGTGGGCCAAAGCTGACTGGTGCACCAAAACATAGGTAGGTGGCACACTTGGCACGTCATTAACTTTTGACAGAAGTTAATAAACGTTCATCAGATGAGATCAGTGAGCTCAACACGTCGGGTGGGTGAATAATTCATAATAAATATCAAAAAAATTAAACCATCTATACCGGGCAATAATTAAAAAAGTGGGCAGCCTTTGTGCCAATATAAACTTTAAAAGCCAAAGGGTGCTCTACTTTAATAAGCCCCCTTTACTCCTCCCTATGTGACACGCGATGGCGACTGTCCCCCTGATGAGCGCCACCGCGATCACACGCAGCTCTAGTGCGCCACCCCTTGAGTTGATCACCTCCTGAAAAGAGCCCACCAGATGCCTGCCCACCCCTACAAAGCATCAGGACCCCCTCGGCATTTCAGATGCTGCCAGCTCCAGTCCAGCCATGCGGGCATCTGCTGTCTTGATGCTCTTAGACTGCCAAGTCTGCAAGGGCCGGTCCAACGGCGACATAAAAGAGAGCGATGGCACGGCATGCCAGGCGGGCTCCCAGCCGCCAGTAATGGGAAATGCGCCGTCGGAACGCATCGAGTTTGCTTTTCTGTTTGCCGCCTCGAATGGAAAATGAGAGGAATAATGAAACCCATTCAGGAGGCTTTCCAATCATTTAGGCAATCAGTGAATCAATTTGGACTTCATGAGGGGCCGTCGTGGCGGGCGCTGTCACCGAGTGCTTTACATAATCTAATCGTTGAGAGGAGCAAAAAAGAAAGAAAGAACAGAAATGGACGCTAAGTGGGCGGCCAAAATGGAATTTAAACAAACCCGAGGAGGCGTCTGGGGGGGCCGTGGTGACATTCGAGCGTCATGTGGCCGTCCAGCTGCTGAACACTCTGCCGTGGTCACCCGGGGGTCCTTAAGCAGTTAAAGTGTGCTTTAATTCACTTTGGCAGGGTCTTGTCACAGCCGGTGTCACCCTTGTGGTCACAAACACAAATGACATCAGCTGGGTGCACTTTGTCAAAACACCCATAAAGCACCAACCCATCAGTCCAGGGGTCCGTCCAGTGCCTTCAGAGTCCACTTGCTCTCCAGATATTAGTCGACCTGCGCTTATCAAACTCTGTGGCGGCCATTTGTCAGCCTGCGTTGATTCTGCTCCTCAGTCCTCCAAAGTCCTCATCGAGCCATCTGGAATTCCTCAAATGGCAAACGAAAGACGCGCAACAAAACCGAATCCGAGGCCTCAGAGGGGTAGCTGGCAGTTTGTGAGTACCACTCGTCCGAATGCCACACTGAGGTTGTCTCTATATAGTGCCTTTCAGGGTCCGAGACATGTTTTCAGAGGTGGAGACATCACTTCCTGGGGGTAGACAGTCAACAGCAGGGTGAAAGGCACTATATAAAATGTGTCACCTCCCAATGATAAAGTCAACCTCAGTGTGAAGGGCGCTATAAAAATGGAGTGTGACTACCTGAACTCAAACGTCCCCTCCCAATGTTAGAGAAACTCAGGGTGTAAGGCACTATATACAAATGGTGTGTCATTAAATGAGGTGGGGCAGCAACGCAACACTCAAAGTGTGAAAGGCACTATAAAAAATGGGATGTTACTGACTGAGTAGGGATAAGACCTCCCAATATTAGATGAAGTCCATGAAAGGCACTACATAAAAATCGGGGCATCACCACCTGATGCTACATAAACTATATAAACAACAGAGGTCAGTAACTGAATTGGGACCCCCCAATGCTAAGTAAAGTTAGCTTTTAAATGAAAGGCACTATATAAAGGGGACTTGATCAACTCAGTTGGGATGTCACCTCCTGATGTTAGGTAATGTCAAGCTCAGGGTGCAAGACACTACATAAAAAGGGGCTGGGAATTTGGACAATGCCTCTCAGCTTGTCCTCAGGTGAAAGGCACTATATAAGGCCTGCTTTCATTGATTGTGATGAAGTGTGTGCCCACAGGATCAACTGCTGCCTGTCAGATGTCACTCACTGAGCCCTGAGCCGATGCCAGCCTTGTCACCTGAGGTGCTCCATTGGTACTCTGAGCTGGGATGGCAGGCCACATTCTTCTCTTTCTCATTCTAGCTCAATGGCCGTCTATTCAGTTTGCCAGTTCTGTCTGTTGATATGCCAGTGGGCACAGTGCTCATCCTTACCTTATCCAACGAAGAGCTGACTGAATAGTGACTAGGAGGCTTCATGTCAGCAGGTGGCGCTCATGTCACACTCATTCTCAGGCCAAAGAGACCACCTGTTTTGTGCCAGCAGTGTCCTGGCCACACTTGAGCTGGGCTGGGTGCTCTAGCAGGGGTTCAACCAAAGTTTTTTTTTTCACAATTCCACCACATTAGGCATGTGGACAGCTCAAGGGTGCCACCTACTGATCAGCCCCTTAACTGCAATGCTTTTTTTTCTGATGGTGCAGTCCAGCAGTTCACTTGGCAGGCCTTTGCCTAAATTGGCCTTTTCATTCCCCTCAAATCCTGTCATTTTAGAGATTTGACTGTGTGATGACGCCCTCTACTGGCTTAGTATATGAACTGCAGCTCTCGGTTAATGGCGCTTACTGTATAAATGAACGCAGCGTGAGAGTGAAGCCACTTTGGCACAGAGAGAGCACGACGGACCCGCTCGGCCATTGTGCCCCTGAAAATGCTGGGCTTCTGGAATCGACTGGCAGCTTGTGCGCCATCAGCAGGTTTTGTATTTAAAGCTGTGGCTTTCTGGAGTTAACATCAGAAATAACAACAAGCTGGAGATCGGCACCTCGTGTCCATACTAAGCGGGCCCGGAGCTCAGGTTTCAAACGAGACAGCAGAATGAATTTCAAGGCCCGGCTGATAAGAACATGAAATGTCGAAGAGCGGCGCAGCTCCACGTTATCTCACAGACACGTCCACGTGGGAGCTGTTAAACAGTTTATGAAATAAAAGAAACGAGATTTGCGAATCCAGCGAACAAACCGCGCGCGTGTGTGTGTGTGTGTTGGGCTCTTGAGTTGATAAGCCGGGATGGCGGTGAACACAAACGTGGCGCTCGTTATTTCAAAGCCTGACATGCAGCAATCGAATTAGCGGCCCCCGGCAGACGTCCCCATCGCCCACAGGAGCCCCCTTTGATGTCTCCTCAGCGCTGGCCGCCCGAACGCTTTACCGTAAAGAACGGACGAAGAACAACAGGAGGAGACCTGAAGGAGGAAACAACCGGAAAGACACGCACACTGAACGTACGAGCTGCCCGTCTGTCTGTCCGTCCGTCCGTCCAGTTCACGTCGAGGATGGCGGCACAAACTTTTCTCCTCTCCCTTTCCTTTTGGGGTCGGCGGGCCTTCCATTGCGATGGAATTAATCCGAGAGTGACGATATGGAAGTGCGGGAAGACGAGCAGGAAATCGGGGGCAGTGGAGTCCGTAAAATAGACACGAGATGTCCCCGCTAGAAGTGTCGCGCTTCTGGTCGCTCAGCGGGCTCTGTGACGTGTTGTGTGATGTGACTCCATGCACGTCTGCTCAGATCGAAATTACTGAACTCCACCAACTATCCATGTGGGGGGTTTTGTGGGTGAAAAACAAATAAAATAAAAATAAAAATAAACCAGACAATGTCAGAAACAAAGAACAGGAATCTCAGAGCAATGGAATCGTGACACCGAACTGGAGCTTCTTGATGTCTCACCTTAATGTCCCTTTCACATAGAAGGTCTATCTATCTATCTATCTATCTATCTATCTATCTATCTATCTATCTATCTATCTATCTATCTATTATATAGTGCCTTTCACATCTATCTATCTATCTATCTATCTATCTATCTATCTATCTATCTATCTATCTATCTATCTATCTATTATATAGTGCCTTTCACATCTATCTA
>JANRMT010062834.1:65892747-65904797 GCA_026402145.1 Polypterus bichir lapradei | reverse complement strand
GAGCGACGGACGGCCTTATATAGGCAGGCAGCCAACAACGTGGGAGGTGATGGGATGGGAGACCCAACGCCGCCTCACATGATGACCAAGCTGCAGGCGATGGACGTATATATGTACGTAAATAGGATTCAGTTAGCGTTGGGAACCCGTGTACCAAATTTCTTGAAGATGGGCCCATAAGTAACAAAGACTGTTGAAAAGTTCAATATGGTGGCCGACAGTGGCATCATACCACCGAAATAAGTACGTACATTGGTTTCGGTTAGTGCAGGGAAGCCGCCTACCAAATTTCGAGAAGATGAGGCCATAAAAAAGAAAGTTCAACATGGCGGACGTTGTTGATCGTTACGCGTAGAATTTCGAAATGAAACCTGATTAACTTTTGTAAGTAAGCTGTAAGGAATGAGCCTGCCAAATTTCAGCTTTCTACCTACATGGGAAGTTGGAGAATTAGTGATGAGTCAGTCAGTCAGTCAGTCAGTCAGTCAGTCAGTCAGTCAGTGAGTGAGGGCTTTGCCTTTTATTATTATAGATAGATAGATAGATAGATAGACAGATAGAGTGAAAGGCACTATATAATAGATAGATAGACAGATAGATAGATAGATAGATAGATAGATGTGAAAGGCACTATATAATAGATAGATAGATAGACAGATACTTTATTAATCCCAAGGGGAAATTCACCTACTCCAGCAGCAGTGTACTAATTGTATCAGAATCAACGTCTTTATTAAAAATCAGAACAAGCATAGGAGGGTCCGAGGACAGACCCCTGAGAGGCTCCTCACTTCTCTTCTCTGTCCTCTTTGTCTCCTGCTGGTTGACCCACTGGAGCTCCAGGTTTTGCTGTCACCTCTGCAGCTTTGAGTTTCACAATTCATCTTCAGCGTGTGATGACCGAGTCAAAGGCGCTCTGAAAGTTGAAGTCGATTCTTTTGTGCGCTTTGCTTTTGTCGACCATTCAAGGAGATCACAGAGATTGGGTTGGCAGGACGTTCCTCTTATTTAGTCGATTAGTTTCCTTCACGTACTTTTCTAATTTATTTCTTACTAGCCGTCCGCCCACGTAGTAGTGAAACAGGACAGTGAGGAGGGTCCGGCCCGGCGCCTCCTCCCCTTGGATTAGCGCTGTTAGTGAACTCTGATACTCAGCGCGATCAAAGAAGTCGCAAATTCAACCGGAATATTCAAGCAAATTCTAGAAAAAAACCTGATCTAAACCCGTGAAGTAGTCCTCTCATTCGCTAGCTAAGTGGCGGTAAGACACACCCCTTGGTCCCGCTGTGTCTCTCTCTCTCTCAGATTCATGTGGAGCATAAAGATCTCCCACATTGTGAAGGGGTATAAAACATGAATGAAGGTCTCTGAAAGAAAACTATATCTATAAAACAGTTTGGTTTTAATGGGTTTTAAAAATCGTATCAGACAAATGGCGCCTGTCGTTTCACTGAAATGGAAGTGAGCCTCATCGCTACTCAGAAGAACAGCTGCAGCGGGAACCTGGTCAAGAATTTCCGCACTTAGGGCTCTGCGGTTGGCATGATCTCTCTCTCTTGCACCAACCTCGTTTTGTAAGGATGCTGTTTTAAATCGGCCTGCAGAATATGAGGCCTCCTCAAACTCCGATTTGATATCCCCAGTGCCATGGCATGCTTACGAGTGGAACGCCTTGGCGATTGCCAAATGGAGGGTCTAACTGCTTCCACATTTTCTGGTGTTGGTCTGCCAGGTTGAATTTCTTTTCAGTGTGGACCCAGTTGCCCGAAGGTTAGAAATCCAATCTGGATAGCAGACAGGCTTGGGCAGATTTGTGGCCGATGAAATTTAATGTCAGTAAATGTAAAGAATGACACATAGGAAGTAAAAATGTGAGGTCTGAATACACAATGAGGGGTCTGAAAATCGAGAGTCCACCTTATGAGAAGGACTTAGGAGTCATAGTAGTTGACTATCGATGTCCAGACGGTGTTCAGAAGCCATTAAGAAGGCTCACAGAATGTCAGGTTATATAGCGCCTTGATGTATGGAGTACAAGTCACAGGAGGTGACGCTAAGGCTTTATAACACACTGGTGAGGCCTCATCTGGAGTCCTGTGTGCAGTTTAGGTCTCCATAAAGACATAACAACACTGGAGAAGGTCCAGAGAAGAGTGACGAGGCTGATTCAGGGCTACAGGAGATGAGTTATGAGGAAAGATTAAAAGAGCTGAGCCTTTACAGGAGATGAAGAGGAGACCTGACTGAAGTGTTTAAAATGATGAAGAGGAGTTAGTCCAGTGGATCGAGACTTGTATTTTAAGATGAGGTCATCAACAACATGTGGTCACAGTTGGAAACTTGTGAAGGGTAAATTTCACACAAACATTAGGAAGTTTTTCTTTACACAAAGAACGATAGACACTTGGAATAAGAGACAAGTAGTGTGGTGGACAGTAAAACGTTAGGAACTTTCAAAACTCGACTTGATGTTTTCTTAGAGGAAACAAGTGGATAGGACTGGCGAGCTTTGTTGGGTTGAATGGCCTGTTCTCGCCCAGATTGTTCTAATGTTCTGATGGTGCCAAGCGTGTACAGAACGTTCTCTGCGTCGCTATCACAGAACGATTTTTCTCATAATACGCTTGGACAACAAAGCCCCCGATGTTCACCAGCCTAACCTACCGACTGAGACCACCTACCCCACCTCTCTACCCCCCACTACAGCCTGCACTGTTCTTGTTCGAAATGTGGGAGATCTTTATGCCCCACCCTGTAAATCGGTACCACAAACGAACTACGATACTTAGCGAAATTTGAGAAGTGGCAAAATCAACTGGAATATTCAAGCAAATTCTAGAAAAAAACCCAATCTCAATCCGTGAAGTAGTTCTCTCGTTCGCTAGCTAAGCGGAGGTAAGATACGCCCTGAGGCTGGCGCGCGAGTGAGTCAGGAGGGCCCTGCCCGCTGCATGTCTCTTGGATTCACACAAATAAATCTTCACCGCAAGCAAACTCTGATACTCAGTGCAATGAGAGAAGTCGCAAAATAAACCGGAATGTTCAGGCAAATTCTAGAAAAAAACCCGATTTCAATCCGTGAAAGCAGACATACAGACAGACAGACAGACAGACGTTGGATTTTATACACATAGAGATTGTAGTTTCCGTAATTCTGCATGGTGCCGCAGTAAGACTGTAGTTATTCGGGTCCATTTTGTTTTCACCTTTGCCACTTTCCAGTCCGCTGGTGTTTCTCTTTTCTGCAGCGACTGCTCAGATTCGCCTAATGAGGCTTTAGAGACGACGTCTCTCATTTCTTTTGATGCCATTGGTGAGACCCCATCGGTTCCGGGGGTTTTTATTCGTCTTCAGCGTGTTGAGGGCTTGAGGCACATCTGTCTCTTCGCTTTTAAAACCTTTGACGTCCGAGTTTGGTTTTTCACTTCCTTTATAAATCCTTGGGTGAAGCGTTTGCTCCGTTCATTTGCCGTTTCCGTCTCCTTTTCAGTGATTTCTCCCTTCGTGTCCCTGAGGTTTCTAAACTTCTCCTTTATCTGCTCTTTGCTTGCTGTTTGTTTTGCCGTCACCAGTTATTTTTACTGCTGAGGATATTAAATAATGGATTTGCCAACAGTGAGGGGGGCTATCAATTTGGATAAAATTACCAACCCAAAGGATATTATCGTTATAAATGAAGAGATTTATTTACAAAAACAGTAAGAAGTATAAAAATATATTCAGACAAGAAGAAAGGATTTACATAAAAAGGGCAATCCAAAGCAAACCGGTTTCAAAACACAATCTGAGGCAGAAATCCGACAACCAGAGAAAACGGAAAACGCAAACCTCACAAACTCCGAGGACAAAGTCAATGATCCGCTGCTGAGATCCTCGCTCTCACTCCGTATACCCCAGCGTTTCTCAGCCTTTACGTATTTGCGACCCGAGTTTTCATAACAGTTTTAATTGCGGCCCCCCTAACGTTTTTTTTGAAAGGAGCCCACTAATACCAATTTGTTCTTTTTTAATTAAAGATATGATATCATAGATGCATATTTTATTACACCTACTTAACTTTTATCGACATTTATCTAACTCTAGATTTCTTTTTCTAGTATCAGAATGTAGTTTAAGTTCATTTGTATTTGATGTAATTTTTTATATTTTCGATTCTTGTTTTCTTTTTTTCACATCTTCGCGCCCCCCTAGGGGGGCCCGCCCCACAGTTTGAGAACCACTGGTATACAGTGTAGTGTGAGCCCCAAACACGATCACACGCAGTCCCGGGCTCAAGTAAAGGAAGGTTTAATAACCAGTGAAGTGCCTCCACAAAGTTACAAATGCTCAGGTTTTCTTTCTCCACAAATCAATTCTCCTTGCGATTCGTGTCACCACCGCCAGTCGAATGTCGCTACACGTCCCCCCAGCTCCGACTCGCCTGGATAAGGATATTTAGTAGATTTTATATTAAAGATCCGGGAGTACTTCCGGTGCCAGGGCCACTGCCCAATGGAAGCTCTTCCAGGTCATACAGAAGTCCCATAAATTGGGGAGCGCATCTCCTGACAGCTGGCACAGTGGCACAGTGGGTAGCGCTGCTGCCTCCCAGTTAGGAGACCCGTCTGGGTTCACTTCCCGGGTCCTCCCTGCGTGGAGTTTGTATGTTCTCCTCGTGTCTGCGTGGGTTTCCTCCCACAGTCCAAAGACATGCAGGTTGGGTGCATTGGCGATCCTAGTGGGTGTGCTTGGTGTGTGTGTGTATGCCCTGCAGTGGGCTGGCATCCTGCCCAGGGTATGTTTCCTGCTTTGCGCCCTGTGTTGGCTGGGATTGGTTCCAGCAGACCCCCGTGACCCTGTATTTAGGATATAGCGGGTTGGATAATGGATGGATGGATGGATGGATCTCCTGACAGCACCCCTCTGTAGCTCCCATGGTCTCCAGCAGGTTTGTGTAGCCAGACCTCATCTCCCAGCCTTCCCAGATGGGCACCAATACACAGAGCTGCTTGCCCTTTCATGTCCGGGGGGGATTAACGTATCTTCTTTTACAATTGATGGGCTGTCTGTCCATCCCCCTCCGGCCATCTCTTCTGGCTCTGACTCCTTCCTCTTTCCTGGGCGGGATGCCCATCTGCCTGCTCGGAGGAACCATCCCCCTTTTCTGGTCGGGATGCCCGTCCAACCCTTGTGGCATTTACAATAGCCAGAGGGCAGTCCCAACGGGTACCCCGCCTCCTGGGGCTCCACCCACAAAACACAAGGAAAATCCAAACGTTCAGAGTGACAGTACGTAATTATTAAATAGCAATTAATGAGAACAAAATGAATAGAAAACCAAAGCAACAATAAAGCCCGGCTGACACATTACAAGACTCTCGACAGCCAGCCCACCTGAGTCAGTGAAAGCTGATTGTGCCAACTCAAGGTGGTCTGGGCTCAGTGCTTAGCTACTGTTGTGTAATTAGCTGACGTGCTTTCACTGTCTGTGCTCCAGTAAGACCACTAAGCACAATCCCACTGTTATTATGGACGGTGACTGACTGGGACAGAAATCTGTCAGAAACAAAAGATGAAGAAGTAAATAGAGACAAAAACGAAACCTGCTGCAGCTTTCAGATCAGTTGAGCGCATCTCAGAATGCCCCCCAATGCCATTTTCTGTCCTGTGCAAAATAATAAATCATAAAGGGTTGGGGTGCCGAGGTGAGCCCCTCGTAATCGGAGGAGGAGGAGGATGTTTGATTCCAAATTTACATGCAACTAATTGTGAGCGCGTCTTCTGCAGATGAGGGTCTTCTTCAGCCTGACATCAAGATGGCGGTGGAGCCGACTTTCAGGATCGGGACCCCAAAGGCAGGCGGAAGTTGGGAGTGATGTCAGAGCTGGAATGAGAGTGAGGAGAGAAAAGGCAACAGCGCCACCCTCTGGTTGTGAGTGCCACAGGCACGCATTGTGGAGTGCAGACTGGCTGTCACGCGATAACGGGGTCTCTAAGAAGAATGCAGGACACAAGACAGGCTGCTTAAAAAAAAAAAAAAAAGATGAGACCACCCTGGGAACTGGAAAGCCCGAGTGTGAGGGAGAGGATGGAGGCCATGCAAAGAAACTAAAGATGCACCCGAGCGAGCAGGTGTGACCGGAGTGATGACTGCCCACCTTGTGTCTGTTAGGGATATGCGAGGTGGTGTTTGTCGGGGACACGCAGAGCACCTGAGGATTATTGTGAGAGCAAAGTGACCAGGAAGTGATGAAGACGAGGAGCAGCAAGGCCCCGGCATGCCAGGGGATCCAAGAAAGAACGAGAAAGCAGAAGCGTGAACTCGGGAGTGCCAAACACTTCCTGTTATGCCAACATGAGAGCGGGTGAGTGGAGCACATCATGTGGACAACTGAGCATAGGAGCCAACCCTTTCAGTGGGTCCTCAAAGAAACGTGTCACCGTTTTGATGAATCGCTCCACGATGACCACGGGCAGAACACAGAAACGTTTAGAAGTCCAGGGCCCCATTTCTTAAGGTCATTGCGCCAGGTAGTGGTTGGGGGGTATCCTTTGATAGGCGACCCCTTGTAGTTTTCAGTTGGCCACATGCCTTGGTCCTGTGCGCACTGTGCTTTCACTGTCAAAGTGTTCTTCAAAAACGACAAATCCATCATCACAACGCAGCGCGCCTTCCGGACGCACTTCAGCATTCCTCCTAACGGTGACGTCCCAAATCGGAAAACAATTCAAATTTAGACAGACGGGTGCAACACAAAACAGAAAATCTCCAGGTCGTCCTCGGACTGTACGAGCGCCTGAACACATCCAAGCTGTAAGGGCAGCCATTGTGCAATCTGCTAGACGCTCAGCGCGCTTCTGCCTTCGGCGTTTCCAACACATCTTTGATTTTGTATGAGGACCTTCAGTTCCATCCACACAGAATGATGGGAGTGCAGGAACTCACTGAGAGAGACTGGCAGAGCCGTAGAGAGTTGTGCGCCAACAAAGGTTCATGGAGATGCCATCGTCATGTGACGTCAGCGATGAGGCACATTTCCATTTGAATGGTTGAGTAAATAAGCCAAACTTTAGTTATCGGGATGAAACCAACACTCGTGAACTTCATCAGAGACCCCCGCACAGTGAGCACACGTGTCACAATTTGTAGACTTTGGCATTGTAGGCCCTTAGGGGGGAGCAACGGTCACCGTCACTTCAGAACGTCACATTGAAATGCTAGAGAACTGGAAGAAATAGACGTGGTGGATGGCTGGAGCGACAGCTCACATGGCCGGCGAGTGAAGTGGGAGAAGCTGATCTCCCTGCACGCCGATGTTGGGTGGTCTTCACGTTCATCTGATCTCGCACTGTGTGATTTCTTCTCAAGTCGAAGGTCTACACACACCGACCTTAAAAATAATAATAATAATAATAATAATAATAATAATAATAATACATTTTATTTATATAGCGCCTTTCCCATGCTCAAGGTGATTCAAACCTTGAAGCCCCTCCAGGATGCTTTTCCCCTTGAAATGGCCGAACGAGTCATGCGAGCGTTCAGAAATCGTCTTGAAGAGTGGATCGCTAATGACGGCCACCACCTTGAGGACATCATTTTTAAAGCACAGTGAACAAAATTTCTTTGGAATCCCCTTTCTTGTGTCGTAATGAAATGTATTTGATCTTGTAGCGTTTTGTAGATTAAATGTTTCAAATGTGGTGGTCTCTCTCTCTCTTTGGCTCCCCCCGTATGTGCTGTTCAGAGCCTGTGATCTTCTGTTTCTTCAGGTAGAACCCATAACAGTAACCCGGTTAAGGGTTTACGCGGCCCCATAGTCAGATTATTCACACAGAAGTCTACCTCTGCCAGTCAGGCTTCTTCTTGAATGAGAATCGGGGTCTGCAGGGCATTTTAGAAGTCGGATTCCTGTGAATAATCAGATTATTGAAGTGCCTGTAAACGCACTGATCGTCTTTGTAGAATAAACGTTTGAAATGTGGTGGTCTCTCTTCATGGCTTACCCTGTAGACGCGGACCTTGGCAGCTCCTTCTTGTTAAATTTGAGTTTTGTTTCACTTAAGAGGTGTGCCAGTTGGGTGGGGCTCGCCCTCCTGGTGCCCCGGCACTACACTCTGGTTGGTCTGATTGTTGCACACTCGACAAGCTCCGCCCTTCCTGCACGTTTTCTATTCTGTGCTCCTTCTTCTCGGGCTCAGGCTGTGGAATTCGGACTTCGATTTGGTTTCGTGTTTCGTGTCCGGCATTTCTGGCGTGAACTTCGGCTCACTGACTTGAAGTTTTATCGTTGCCGGGTCAGGGTTGTTACCTTGGATTTTGTTTGGTTTTCATTTATTTAATTGCTGTTGTTATTTTCTAATATTCTTTTTCATGTTTGTGAATTCTGCGGTTTCTTTGGCTTTGTTGTTATTGTATTTATGAACCCCATTTGAGTTATATAGCGCCTTTCATGAGTTACATCTGTGCGTGGAAAGTCAGACTTCTTTAAAAGACTGGCAGCAGTTGGGATGACGGACTGTGTGAGGCGGTGGAAGTTTGAACCCGTGACCGTGAGAGTGGAGTGGAGTGGCTGAGTCCCGCCTTCTGCCATCCCCGTTGTCACATTTGACGGTCGAGTCCCGCTGATCTTACGACTCCATTTTATGATGTGATGTGCTCCGTCTTTTTGTTGCTGATTTGCAAACCGGGCCGGCAGCCCCCAAGAGTTCTAAGAGTGAGTCGCACTGACCAGACAGCAGGGGCGCCGCTGTGCCTTTCTGCAGGTGGCTTCTGCGTTTTCCTGAATGTTCTGCTCAGACTCTGTGATTGTCCCCAGATAGACCCCCGGCAGCCCTGGTGTCCCAAAGCCGATTAGACAGTGACATGTGCAGGGCCATCAAGGATGGCCTTTGTGGCAGTCGTTGACGCTTTAACGCTACTAACTAAATCCTCCAAACAGCATTCTAATGTCACCATCTGGGTGTCCTGCAGCGTTGATGGCACCTTCAGTGGCTCATCCTGGTGTGGGTGACACAGAGGCTGTGATGAGTAGCTTGACGTTTCATAGTGACGAATGGGTGGAAGTGCCATCGGACGAGAGTCATCGAGGTGGGATTCTGATAATTTATTGAGAACCAGGATGAGGATGGCGGATTTTGGGGACAAAGATGTGGCGCAGCACTGTCAGTAAAGAGCTCTGCCACTTCCTTAGCACACACCTTCAACACAGGCCTGGGGACACCATGGGGACCTGCTGCCTTCTGTAGGCTGACCACAGCCAGGGACCTCCTTGCATCAGCCATGGAAACGGACAACATGCAGTCACCAGGGCTCTTGTGTCGAGTGTCTTTAACTGGGTATGGAACTTCTGAAGTGTAGGGACCAATTCCTGTCACCTGTACTGACGTCACGTCCTGTCATTTTGTAACCTGCTTAGTCCTGACCAGGCTCTGCACCTGTTCCTTGACGTTTCTCCTGTTCTAACCAGTGATGGCTCCACGATTTGGGTTGTCCATAGGGTTTGTTTGCCCTTTTTTATGCTGTGCCTTTGAGAGAACATCCACGTGACTCTTAGGAAACAAGAAATGGAGAAAGAGTTGGGGAACCTCCCCGTATGTTGTGTCCAAGTTGTAGCTCCAGAGTAACGTCCAAATAGGGACAGGGCTGGAGGGGAAGGGGTTGGGCTTCTATAGCTTGTAGAGGAGGAAGAGGCGGGTCCGTGAAGGTTCGAGCCGGAAATGATGTCAGAAGGAGGCGTGGCTAGGAAGGAAATGCAGTTTTAAGTGGGCTTCTGCTCAGGTGATCTGTCAGAAGAGGAAGAAGCAAAGGTTTGTGCACTTCATCAGTCCCTGTCCTCGGCGAAGCCCTTAGCCTGAAACTCGTCAACTTTTAACATCTTCAAACTGCCAAGAGAGGTAATTCCACTTCTTCTTCTTCTTCTTCTTGTTCTTCTTCCTCAGTCAGACCCTTACCCTACTTTGACTTTACCCATCCACCTCTGCGATGGCCCCCCTCCTGCCCGCGTATTCCTCTTCCTCACGTGTTCCCACCACTTCATCCTCCTTCCCTGTCCTTTTCTTCGATGTTTTTCTCTGTCCCTCTGGTGGTCTCATTTCTTCTTCTGTCCCTCTTTGTAACTCCACACGTCCATCTCCACCTTTTTTGTTTCCTTCATTTCTCCTCATACAATTTTCTTGTGTTTGGAATTTGCCTGCTTTCACATATCCCCCCCATTGGGGGTCAGCCATTGTACGATGCCCCCTGGAGCAGGTGGAGGGTAAGGGCCCAGCAGAGTAAGGACCCCCCCCTTCCCTTTGGCAATAATTGGGATTTGTCTTCCAGTTTCCAGCGACGATCCCTAGCCTTGGCGCCACCACTCTGCCACCCCCAACTGCTTCTCCTGCTCTGCCCACGTCTCAGTGCCCACCATCCTTACTGGTTATACTGGTAATCGTATTCCCCAATTTTGACTTTTTCTCAGAACGATTTCTGCGTTGAGGATGAAGACGAATCCAAAAAAAGGAGCCATCAATATAAACGCGTCTCTCCCTCCCTCCGTCTGTCCGTCCGTCCCTTTTATGAACCCACGTCTTCCCTTCCAGGTTGACAAGTCCACCTGAGGACGTCTGGAGTGGTGGGCCCGGCACAGAGGGGTCCCGTTCACTCTCAGAGGGTCAGGCAGACGTTTTAGATTGGATTCGACGTTTTACAGAAAGGACTGGAAGGCCGGGGGGCCGGATGAAGGACGTGGGGGCTTCAAACAGAAGATGAGCGAACGCCCGAGCAGCAGTGTTCTCATCCGCTCTAAACGCTTTGAATTTTTAAAATGATTTATTGCTCCTATTCAGTATTTTTTTCCCTTATAAGTCGGTACCCTGAACGTCTTGATTATCTGAAATATTTTTGCTGGACCGTTTCGTTTTAAGGTCTAGTGTCCCTTCACATTGAAACTCAATGGCGTCTGCTTCCCTGCGCCGGTGCCCGTCTCCCTGCCTGGGCTCTCGGCTGACGGACCCTCCATATTTAAACCCACACCTGTTCTTTGTGCTCGGCCAGCTGAAGCGTAATGAAGCGTAAAATGAGAAGCAGGCAGAGGAGCCCCGGGCCATTTGTTCAAAAACACAAGCAACAGAATACGGCGAAGACGCGGAGATCGGCGGAGCACAAAGTGACACGACACGACGCTTCTGGGGGGGGTGGGGGGGGGCTACCGAAAGAGCAAGGAGTGGAGTGGGGCCTGGAGACAGAGGGACACTGTTCAGAGGGCATGGTCACTTTGTGCAGGTGCGCCGGCTGGACCCTCGTTTGCATACATTTGCATGTCGTCAAACAGCACGGCTGACAGCTTCCCGAGAAGGCCTGGACAGGGCCCAAACCTGTCAGTGGTCTTCTCCTTCCCTGTCAAGGTTGGACTTGGAGGCAAACAAAAGTTCTCCGAATGTTAAAGGGACTCGGAGCAGCCAGAGGGAGCCACACTGCCATCCTTGTCAAGGAGCCGAATGGAGCAGGTGGGATGTAACCATGGCTCTCTCATTCAGGCGCCGGGGAAGAAGAGGGCGCCCAGTGTTTCATCCCAGCTGGGTGCATAATAAAACTTGTTTGAGACAAGCCCTTGTGTCGGCTGGGGGGCAAATGACCGATTATGTGGCACACACACACAGGGCCATTTATCAACACGAGGGTGAGGCGCAAAATGGAAACGTCCTGCCAGGGGGCGGAATGCCCTGCCTTGGTTACTGGATGGAGGGTCGGCCATGACAGGCTGAAGTGTTGAGCCACACGGAAAAGAGACGACCAGGGTGGGATATGCCGAAGGCAGCAGCAGGGGGGCTTGTTCTTTATAAATACATGGATAGACGGATGTGAAAGGCGCTATATAATAGATAGATAGATAGATAGATATGAAAGGAGCTATATGATAGATAGATAGATAGATAGATAGATAGATAGATAGATAGATAGATAGATATGAAAGGCACTATATAATAGATAGATAGATAGATGAAAGGCACTATATAATAGATAGATAGATAGATAGATAGATAGATAGATAGATAGATAGATAGATAGATAGATAGAGTGAAAGGCA
>JANRMT010062834.1:65870325-65892647 GCA_026402145.1 Polypterus bichir lapradei | reverse complement strand
GCTCAATCTTATCCTTAATAATTCCTTCCATTAATTTTCCTGTGATGCATGTTAAGCTTACTGGCCTATAGTTGCTTGGATCTGCCCTGTCACCCTTTTTATATAATGGGATGATATTTGCCATTTTCCAGTCCTTCGGAATCTCTCCAGTGCTCAGTGACTTCCTAAAAATATGTGTCAAGGGTTTATATCTGTACCCACTAGCCTCCTTAAGAACACGAGGATAAATATTATCTGGGCCTGGTGATTTGTTTGATTTCAGCCTATTTAATCTGAGCAGCTCTTCTCCCTCTTCAATTTCCAAATCCCTCAGTACCTCCTAAGTAGTTGCGTTTACCTCTGGGAGGTTATCCACTTGCTCACTTGTAAACACCTCCGAAAAATGTACGTTTAGGGCATCTGCTATTTCATTGTCTGTATCTTTTAATTCCCCTTTACTATTCCTGATGAACTTGACCTCCTCCTTGACTGTTCTTTTACTACTAAAATACTGAAAGAATCTCTTGGGGTCTTCTTTCGCCTTATCTGCTATATTCCTCTCCAACTGTCTTTTAGCCTCCCTGATACTTCTTGATGGTTGCTCTCATATTTTCATACGCTCTACGATTCACTTTGCAGTCATTAGTCTTATGTGCCTTATACAGCAGTTTTTTCCTTTGCAACTTCTTTTTTAAATCTTTATTAATCCATCGTGGAGTTTTTTTTTTAGTTTGCTATTAATTCCAAATTTAGGTATGTATCTGTCCTGCATTACATGTAAAACATTTTTAAACCTGTTCCACTGCTCCTCGACTGTCTCCACACTTAAAAGCTTATCCCAGTCTGTCCTACTTAGACTTTGTCGCATCTTCTCAAAATTAGCCCTACCAAAGTTCAACTTAACAATTTTAGTCTTTGCATCCGTACTATTACAAAATACTGAGAACTGTATTACATTATGGTCACGTGACCCTAGTGGTTCAATCACCTCTACACCCTCAATTCTATCCTGATTATTACAGAATACTAAATCCAGACAGGCTTCACCCCGTGTTGGTACTTTAACATGCTGTGTTAAAAAAACAGTCGTTGATTACTTCTAAAAACTCCTGCTCTTGTGCTCCTCCATCTGCAAGGTTATCCCAGTTAATATTTGGATAATTAAAGTCCCCCATGACTATAATATCCCCCTGTAAACTTGCCTTTTTGATATTACTAAAAAGATGTGTGTTGAAATTATTGTCTGAATTGGGTGGTCTATAACACACTCCTAAAATAAGACCTCTTTCCCTAATATTTTCCAGGCGAAGCCACATGTCCTCACTAAGATGGGGCTCATCATCCAACTTAAGACGACTTACATTTAAACCCTCTTTGGCATAAACAGCAACCCCACCTCCTTTTCTGTTCTGTCTATCCTTCCTAAAAAATGTGTATCCCTCTATGTTACACTCATCTCCATCTTTGTTATTTAGCCAGGTTTCCGTTATTGCTATAATATCATAATTATGCTCTGCTACATACAACTCCAACTCACTTACCTTATTTTTGATACTTCTAGCATTAAGGCAAGCTATTTTTAATGTGTTAATCCTTCTACATTTACGTGTTTGCTTAGAATTTACATTACTATGCATTTTTATTTCTACACCATTGTTTGTTCTTCCATATATAGAGCTAAATCTAGCCTGTCCTAAACTCCCTGCCCCCCCATTCCCTAGTTTAAACAATCCTCGACTAGCCTACACATACGCCTCCCCAATACATTGGTGCCCCTCCAGTTCAGATGTAACCCGTCATGGCAGTGCAGGTCCCATCTGTTCCAAAAGGAGTCCCAATGCCCCATAAACCTATACCCTTCTACCCTACACCAAGATTTGAGCCACGCGTTAAGCCTTCTAATCTCCTCAATCTTACCTGGACTGGCGCGTGGCTCAGGCAGAACTTCGGAGAAGACTACCTTGTCAGTTCTGCTCCTCACCTTGACACCTAACTCTTTGAATTTGGATCGCAGAACTGACAGACTACCCTTATGTATGTCATTTGTTCCAACGTGGACAATGACAACTGGATCCACCCCCGCTCTGGCCAAGAGCCTATCCACCCTTCCAGGGAGGTCTCCCACCTGTACTCCCGGAAGGCAACACACCGTGTGAGACTCTCTCTCTCTGGAGCACACCTGCGCTTCAATCCCCCTAATGATTGAGTCCCCAACTATCACTACCTCTCTCTTTTTGGTAACTGGTTTTGAGGTGGCCCGTTGGGGCTACTCAACCCTGCCTACCACCTCAGAATTATCAGAGTCACCGTCCAGCTCCGCAAGGACATGATAACAGTTAGACACTTCTAATTCTGGGGTTGATGCCCCCGGACAGTGTGCACCCTTTACCTTACGCCTTGTGACCGTGACCCACCTATTCCTACCTGTCTGGTCTGGAATCTCCTCCCGCGCCACCTTAGGGGTGCATACTATCTCTCTAAAGGACACCTGGGCCAAGTCCGCCAATTCTCTATTACAACGCAGGTCAGCCAACTCCTCCTCCAGTTCAGCGACCCTGAGCTCGAGGTGATGGATCAGCTGGCATCTCTTGCAGATGTAGCCCTCATAGACAACTGGCTCTTCCAAACCATCATCTAAAAAGTCCAACATCCAACAGGACTTGCATTGCACTGGCCTCATTATTAAAATTTGACTTGGGATTACTAAACTGCCTTAACTTTAACTTTTTTTTCTTAAAATTAAATTTCTTCTTCTTTCAGCTGCTCCTTAACTTAAATGGTAACACTAAGTTCTGCTACAGATATTTTACACCTTATCTCCTTAAGCTCCTGTACTGTTGTCCCTCTCAGCTGCCTGCTATTTGTCTATGAGGTTCACTTTACTTTTCTCTGCCTCTTCTCTTGACACTGCGCTCCTCTTACTGATAAGCTCTCCTCCACTCGCACTGTTTGTATTAATGAACCAATACGCTGTCGCCCACTTAACTGTTCTACCTCTGGACCGCTAAGGGCTGTTTAATCTAAAATAAACAAATAAATAAAACTTTACTACCTTATTTGCTCCTACTGCTCCTTGTGCCTGATCGGCGTCAACGCTGGCCGTTTACCTGCGCACTGCTGAGTTTCTACCTTTTACTGTTTTGAAGTCAGCCGCAGCCTTTTTTTTTTATTCTTTTCTTTTAAACTAAGGACTCGCTGTTACGACGACGCGGTTATTTATTTACAAATGCCGATATCAGTTACTGCTGCTTTCTACCCTGCCGCCTCGATGCTAATTCAAATACAGATAACAAGACAGGTACAAGTACAAATAACTTTTCCAACCGCACTTCCAAACACCCAGCTACTTTTGCTCTTGTGCGGGTGAAAAAAAAGCAAAAAAAAAACCCTTCTAAAGGGAAAAAAAGCTTTAAAAATTCCCACACGGCTCCTTAGCGGCAACCAAAACCCAAGTTTTTAAGAGCAAAATGTATTATTTTTAATTTAAATCTCACACCACAGAACAAACCAACAACTCTCAACAGAAATGGACTAAATGGACTAAATAGAACTTGAAAAGATATATTTTTTCGTACATCGAGCCCGCGTGCTATTGTGGTTTTGCCTGCATGCCTCCATAAGTCACCCTCCCCTCACTCTTACTTTTTTACCGTTCATCTAATGAATACACTGAGTATGGCTTTACCAAAACAATCATTGATTGCGAATAAAGTATCCATTATTCGAGTATGTTGATCGGGGTATATATATACATATATATATACCCGCGTATCGCAGCGGAGACGTAGTGTGTTAAAGAAGCTATGAAAAAGATTCGTTTCTTACTGCTTTAATAAACAGCTCGTCTTCTTCTTTATCTGAGACCTGACACACTACGCTTCATATTTTTTGCTGCCTTTTCAATTGTGTAATTCGGTTTTTGTTCAGCACTCTTTGGAACTGTTGCTTTTTGTCTGTGCACTGCGTCAGTTCACGTGAGCCGCTCGGTGTTCATGCATCGAAGGTTCCCAGCTGTGCTGCTGCCATGTCGTGCTATGTCCATGGCTGTATATAATGTTACCGAGTCCTGGCACTTAAAACTTTCTCTCGCAGTTTCGCTGAGTTTGTGCCAAACACCACCCTGACCATCTCATCTTCCTCTGCATAAGCACAGTCCTTCACCCGTGAATATTTACCCGTGGCAGTGTTTCTATTGGATTGCCGCTGACGGACAGCCTTATATGGGCAGGCACTAAATTACAAACGCTAGCGGCAGCCTGTCTATGAACTTAATTTAAAATTTAGGTTTACATCGTGCTTTGTTTCCGAAGTAGCAGAACTCATGAATATGGTTGTATATGTCACTCGCTCACTTCTTATTGTTTCGCTGCCTTCTCAATTATATAATGCATGTTTTCTTCAGTGCTTTTTGGGCCTCTTCCTGGTTTTCTATGTACTGCGTGATTACGTGGGAGGCGTGATGATGTCACACGAAACTCCGCCCCCACGGGTTTCACGCTCATCTCCATTACAGTAAATGGAGAAAAACAGCTTCCAGTTATGACCATCACGCGTAGAATTTCAAAATGAAACCTGCCCAACTTTTGTAAGGAAGCTGTAAGGAATAAGCCTGCCAAACTTCAGCCTTCTACCTACACGGGAAGTTGGAGAATTAGTGATCAGTCAGTCAGTCAGTGAGTGAGGGCTTTGCCGTTTATTAGTATAGATTATTTTTAAAATGTTTCCTTTTCTTTTTCATAACTTCTTTAACACGCTACTTCTCCACTGCGAAGCGCGGGTATTTTGCTAGTGTTTAATAAATTTGCAGGAATTCCTAAAATCCCATTTTCTCTTTGTCATTCTGGGGTGTTAAGTGTTGTTTGATGTGGGGAAATTTTTAAAGGATTTCTTCACAAGGCAACAATGGGGGAAAAATATGAAAGAGTGAAGGGTCTGAAGACTTTCTGAGCACACTTGACAGACAGATGGACCAAGAGTTCAATGTCGAAGCTCACAAAGATACCTGTTAGCCATCAACACACAACACAAACATAACAAGCGATCCCTCAGCAGAGACAGCCTGCCATGTCAAATGTTAAAAACAAAGTGACAGGGAGAGAGAAGGATAGGGTGAGAAAAATATTATTCTGGTGCCAAATAAGTTATTATATAAACTGTTATATCCAGTATTCTCAGCTGTAAAAGTGAGAAGAAATGAAAACAAAAATTAATTTAAATAATAAATGAAAACAGATCAGTAGGTTTAGTCGCTAACCAGTTTGCCGACTCTTCACTTTTGTTAGCTGCCTGTAGATCAGCAGAGACGCTCAGCCACTGGATGAGTTGCTCCAAAGCACAAGTGATTTGTTAATAACCTTCTGTTCACATGTGTAGACTTAAATGATTGTCGAAGTTCTGCTTTACGGTTAAAGGAGATTTTGCACTGCTGTACAAAGTGATAGGCTCGTGCATTGCTGTCAACAAAATTCAAACTCCTGACAAATAAACTGAAGTCATTATTTGTTTTTTTCCTTGTGATCTGCATTCAGTAAGGTGTAAACATTTCATCAAGTGGCACATTTCAACTTCAAGGCTTCTGATTTATGTCTTGATATGCAAGGAGTGCAAAGAAAGCCAGCAACTCTTTTCTGGGTGTGCTGCTGGACCAGTTGTTGTGCACGTCTGCTGGGCTTGGCCATGGTCACATCGAACTGCTGTCGCCTATGAACTGATTGGAATTCTGTCAGGGATCGTCTCTATCTGATCCTTCTTTCAGGCACTCTGGAGATCGGTGAACAGCAGCCTTACGTTCTTGTGACACCATGCACGTATAGAAGTGGTGTCCTAGCTCACTGCTAGCGTGCATTCCTCACCTTCGTATATTTCACTTTGACTATCGTACTGTCACTGGCCATTTCTGAAGGTCAGTCTGTAGTACCTCACGAAAAATTGTTTTGTGCTCCGACCACCGATGTTCACTGTCACAAATGCTGCTGCACCAGCCAGCCCCCCATCACTAGTGGCTGTTCTCTGAAGATGAGTACACCTGCGATGACGGTGTGCGTGTGACTATCAGTGGACAAGTTATGTTAGGGATTACGGTAAAGAAGTTAAAGTGGGCTCAGTCAGCCAGTCTAGACACAGGAAGGCTTTGTAGATTTTACGCTTTTCAATTCATTCTGCGGCCCTTGTAGCCTTCACCCAGTCATGATTGTATGGTTTGTCAAGGGACGTGAAAAAGCAGCACCTAAAGTCTTGTCCAATCTCAACACCTATGCTGGATAACTTTGTTAGTTAAATACAGTATATGAAGTGGAGATTTATGCAAGGTGTTTTTCTGTTTATCCTGACTCCCTTTGTCTGGCGTTATGTTTTGTCTAAAGATCTGAAGCCCTTCACTGTGACAAACATGCTGAAAGAGGAGATACCGGGGGGCACATACTTTTTCACAGTACTGTTTTTCCTGGAGTAGACTTGATGAGCAAACGGCTGTTTTAGGCCAGAGCACAAGTAGAATGTTGCATGGTGGTGGTTGTCTGCCATTGGCTTATTGGGTGGGTGACACTGAAATGGTTTTTGGCAAATGTGACGAGGCCAATTCAGAGTCCTACAGCCCAAACTGGCCTGCTAGCTGCTTTGGCCATTCTCTTATTTCTTTGTGATGCCTTAGTGAGCTGATTTTCTGACCCTCTCACATATTTTTCTTTTATTTTGCAGACATCTTTCATGATTCAGGATGGCATCAGGGTAGCAGAGATTGAGAAGTGCCACCCCGTCTTAGTCACAATTCTGCCCAGACCTGACGATACAAAGAACTTATACAGAGATGCCTACTTTAGGTCAAGGCAGAGCGAGTACTCGGACGATGAAGAAGGTGACGTTTATGAGAAGTGTGGCTTGAAGGTGCCAGTCCAGCAGAGCTACAACAGCAACAAGGAGCTTGAGAAGAACGTCGACCCCTCTCTGTGGGAGCAGTTTGGAGAGGAGGAGTCGAGCTGTGAGGTGCTGAGTAACCAAGCCGGGGTGACAGCTGAATGTCTGGACCTCTTGGATTTGGAGCAGCAGGTGTGTCCGCACAAGAGCCCGGAGATCTATAAAGATGTGCCTCTGTGTTCAGTGATGCTCTGTGACCTTGAGCAGGAATGCATGACCAATGACGCAGACACCGGAGACATTCGCTTAGAGAAATTGGACCAGCAGGGGGAGCAAGAGGCCAGTCAGCAGCTTTCAGACATTTTGATTGTGGAGCCGGTGAGTGTCGTCAAAGGCGATCACAACAAGGAGCCATTGTACATTTCAGACTCTGAAGAAGAGGACAGTGATGATGATGAGCCTTGTGGATATTTAAGCCGTTAGTCGTACGGTGCACTGTATAAACGGTTTGCTTTAACCGTGGGGTGCAACGCTCGAGGGCCATTAGCAGCTTTCTGTTCAGCTAATGTTAATGGAACACACGGCTGTAGGAGCAAAGAAGGGCTGTGATGGCTCAGCGTGCCACCTTTACGTATGCACTGAGCACTTTCTCTATCTGTGAGGGGTGCATTAAATAAACAGGTAGGGAATTCGCCATGATGGGGCACAAGTGCTGGGTAGCTGCTCAGTCTGAACTAACCAGGAGACCCTCAGCAAGCTTTAAAAAACTGATGAAACCACCAGGCTTTCCCCAACTAACTGCTGCTGAGTGATCAGGCAGCCAAGACCCCCAAGTTTACGAGCCGACAGACACACGGCTCCCTTTTTATTTTTTAAGGAGATTTGTTACTGTACCTGCTGGATTCACAATGCAGTATTACCTTTATTAAGCCGTAGGCCATTTTGAAATTGAACAGACTAAGAGACCCCAACTCGATGGCATCCCTTGGAGCTTCTTTGGGACTTTGTGACGGTCATAAATCAGTGGACAGTTAAGTGGCTGGGCCTTTGGAGTTTGTCTGAAGCAGTTCATCCAATCACAGTCTTGGCTTGGGCCACGCCTCCAGTAAGAGACGTGTGTGACCTTTTAGGGGGCGTCCCAAAGCCAGAACACCACCGTCTCACACACTCCACTTCCACTCCAAATGGACTCGCTCATTACACACAAAGTCTCCAAACCACACCACTGCACCCAGTGCATTAATCGTCTGTCCCTCCTCCACTTTCTAACTCACCCGGGTGACATGGGGGGGCTCCTTTCCAGGAACGATCCAGGAGTAGGTCTGGTGCTGTAGCTAGGAATCACTTCCAGATCAGTCAAAACCACTAAATGTCCTGGGAGGCTCATAGCAATTCTGCCCAGAGGACCCCAACAGCTACTGTCATGTCCAAATGGGAGTCCTACCAGGGAGATGCTGCCCCCCAAAGGACCACCGGGCCCTTGGAGGTGGTCTGCCACGGTCCATCCATGTTGGCCTTCCAGTCAGCATGCACTCCCAGCCCTGTACTAATATGCCATAAATCTTATATGAACAAGAGGACTGGAGGGGGGGAGGCCTGCAGCGCTGACCACCAGCCTAAAACACTGACATGGCAGTCCATAGTAAGAATAAAAAAGGAGTTTTGTGAATAAAAATGGAATAATTGACATAGGAATTACAAATGGAGACCGCCGCTCGCAGCGCCCATCTAAACTGTCGTGACCCCTGGCTGCTCCGTCACTGGTGCTCTGCCTTTAACACCAGTGGCATCCTGACCAAGAGGAGGAAGACCCTTTGAAAACTGTGCCCTGTGCCACTCACATGTACCCCCCAACCATGAGCACTGCCAGAGTCCTGAATGGCTGTCCCGCACCCCTCTGTGACTTGGGCAGAGCTCACCCTGGTGGCACCAGCTGTCCCATAGCAGGCAACTGAAGTGCAGCATATTGTCCTGTAGCTCATGGGGACTCTGAGTGCCCCCCATATGTATGTTAAAAATTGGGAATGGAGAAACATGGGGACAAATCTTCAGTCATTCAGAAAATCTGGATGACTTTCAGGGGGGTTGAAAACTCCTGCACACCTCCGTGTATAAACCTACACACTCACACTCGCACACACGGTGCCTTTAAAGGCGGAGTTGGTGGCTCTGAGGTTAGGGATCTGCACTGCCAATCAGAAGGTTGGCATGTCGAATCCCGTAAATGCCATTAGGGACTCTGCTCTGTTGGCCCCTGAGCAAGGTGGCCACTAACCTGCAATTGCTGAGCACTTTGAGTGGTGAGAAAAGCGCTATATAAATGCAAAGAATTATTATATTATTATTATTATTATTAAAGTGCTCGCCTCCTTTGAAGTTTTCTTCTCATTTTGTGACAACAGAAAAACAAATTATAAAGTCCAAGTGAAAGCCGATCTCCGAGCAGAGTGCGCTCAACGAATTATAAATCTAAACCACAGACTCGTTGGTCTCGGGCTTCACGTCACTAATCATTAGCTGATGGCAGTCTGTGTGCCCGGGTCCCTCTCTATCAGCTCTGCCGTTTTGCCCCATTCAAGCATCCCTCTCAAGCTCTGTCAGGTGTCCTGGTGGTCCTGAGTAAAGAGCCTTTGTCAAGTCCGGCCACAGATCCCCGTCATGGGCTCCGACTCGGCCACTGCAGGACAGTCCCGTTGTTGTTCTGAAGCGATTCCCGCCAAGCTTTGGCCTCGTGATCTTCTGTGGGGTGCGGGTGTCCCACCTCGTATTTGGGCCGGTTCATTTGAACGTCTGAGTCCTTCCTGGGCCTGCTGCAGAGAAGCGTCCCCACCGCCTGATGCTGCCACCAGCACGTTTCATGGTGTAGCTTAGGTGATGTGCCACTTAACAAGGTATTTAGTCTACCAGTCAGAAAGCTCCATTTCGGTCTCCTCGGACCACACGACGCTCTTCCAGCTGACCTCAGAGTCGCTCACGTTCTTCTCCCACGATGTCCTCTGCCTTTTTACTTTGCTGCCCTCCCATAGAGCTCTGACTGGTGAAGCACAGCTGTTGTCTGCCCGGTGTCACCCCTTCACAGTTCTCGGGGGGGTCTCCTCCAGGTTTTGTGGGCAGGCCGTACTCTTTGGGTTTCTTCACGACTGACTTGAAGTGCAGCTTCTCTGACTTGGAGGTTTTCTTGTCTCCCTCAGTCCCTGACTTGAGTGCCATTTTATGTTCTTGTGCCTTCATTGGGTTTGTTAGGTCAAATTTGAGTGGACCCTCCAGATACAATCAAGGGAAACCCCCGAGAGGCGGAACTAATGATGGGACTTGGAAAACCAGTGGGCTGCACCAGTGACGATTTAGGGGGCGGAGCCAGCGGTCATTTGGGTTTTAGATTTGCTGTTAATTTAGAACTTTGATATTAAAGAGTCGCAAGGCCAAAGGAAATCCACTGGGGTTACACGTTGTAGAAGAAGAAAATGTGAAAACGTACGAGGGGTGCGTATTCTTGATAGGCCCGGTGTGTGTGTGTGTGTGTGTGTACACACATGTAATACACACACACTGTGCAGGCCTACGCAGTGGACACCCAGACAGCGCCAACGACTGAAATGCCAAAGGGCCATGTCTGGTGGGACGCTCTGCAGCTCACCCTCACACTTTATTTTTATTTTTTTTTTTTTTCTGAAGCTGGAAATGTAAAGGAGGCGAATGTCGTGACTCTGCATTTTCTAAATAAATATTCAGGCCTCTCTGCTCCACTCCAGTTGTATTTAATTTTTTTGATTCTCCTCCCCTTCACTGAGGAGAAGCTCTGAGCGGCCACACACATTTGTATCTGCCGTCTAGTGCGCTAGCAGTGAATTCTGAACTTCTTGAAGGTTTAATGTACTGACGAACGTGAAAGATCTCCATAGGAAACCACTGCAGGGCGCTGAACGCCATTTATAAAGTCGGTTTGTCTTCTTCTTCTTCTTCTCGTCCTCCTCTGTAAGGGGTCACCACAGCAGATCATCTTCTTCCATATCCTCCCGTCCTCGTCATCTTCCTCTGTCACACCATCACCTGCATGTCCTCTCTCACCACATCCATAAACCTCGTCTTAGTCCTTCCTCCTGCCTGGCAGCTCTACCCTTAGCGCCCTTCTCCCAATATACCCAGCATCTCTCCAAACCAACACAATCTCGCCTCTCTGACTTTGTGTCCCAACCGTCCCACCTGAGCTGACCCTCTAATGTCCTCATTTCTAATCCTGTCCATCCTCTTCACTCTCAATGCCAATCTTAGCATCTTTAACTCTGCCACCTCCTGCTCTGTCTCCTGTGCCACCGTCACCAGCCCATATGACACAGCTGGTCTCACTACCGTCCTGTAGACCTTCCCTGTCACTCTTGCTGATACCCGTCAGTCACTCTTCTCCACCCTCCCTGCCCTCTCTTCTTCACTTCTCCTCGTCACTCTGTACTGTTGATCCCAAGTATTTCATCTCCTCCGCGTTGCCTATGTGCGGTTAGCAGAGCGACTCTGCTGGTGTGCCCAGTCTTTGTATTTTTATGTTTCAGATTTTATATTTTTAATATTTTTTTATCGATGCTGTCATCTTTCTCATCATCATCAGAGTGTTAAATAAACACAGTAAGTCCACATGGCTCAGTTGGGTGCTGCTTGGCACCGTCTCCTTTCCCTATTGAGGGTCCCAGTCACTCCACATTTTGCCCCACCAGAACATCTGCACCCCAGCGCCACTGCTGAAATGTCATTAAACGACTCCCTCCCTCTAATCTGATGAGGCTGTGCCCACAACTTCACACGATGCCCCCTGCATTTGCTTGTCACCCACAGTGTGACACTAACCTGCACCCAGGCCTCGTGAGTGGGTCCTCCAACTTGCAGGGAAAACTGGGAGGGTTGGTGGCAGGAATGGCACTCCAGCCACCATTTACAAAAAAAAAAAAAAAAAAAAAACCTCCCACTGTTCCAGGGGGGTGCTGAGGTGTCACCTGCTGCACTCGGGTCCCAATCAGGGTGGTTTGTGGTGTGGTGGGTGTGCCAACACGCTGTGAACATCACAAGTTCCCAGCCTTGGGCTGAAGTCATGCCAAGTGATGTTTTGTCAGACTGCAGTGGCTGATTGGGTCACAAATCGCTGGGCATCTCTACTTGGCCCATGACCGGGTTATAACTTTCCGGCACAGTCGCACTCGCCCATTTTTTTCTGACTGCCAATAGCTGTGGGGGTCCGAAGGGTGAGACGTCAGCTGCAGGCTCAGCCCCTTTTTTTTTCTTTTCCTTTCTATTGTGGTACATAAAACTCAAGACATGAGACTGGCGAGCTTCCCTTCAGTTTGTGAGATCCGAGACCCCCGTGTTTCTTATTCATCGTCGCTGCATTGTGAGCTCTCATTGGTTATCCGCTATGATGAACACACAGCCTGTGCCTCCGACTAAACACCACGGGCAGTCGCGGTCTGGTTGGTCTCCATCGTGGGGTTTGTCACATTAGGTGATCAGCCAACTGTCACCGACTGGCAAAGATTACGTAAATGAAGGCTACGACTGAACATCGGCAGACAAGTCGCCTAATGTGACACGGCCTTTAGCTTGTGACGATCTGAGGCGCTTCCCGTGACCATAACGGCTGGAAGGCGATTCTTCTGCAGCCACGGCGGTGGATCTCTCATCGTCTGATGAACGTGCGCCCGTTGTTGTGCCGTACTCTCATTCGCCATGTGGGCCTCGGCCTTCCATCTTGGCAGTCGCTCCTCACAAGGCGGAGGGGGAAGTCGCATGTTCATTCCCACCTTAAGGAAAATGCGCAGCCGCTGTACTTGCACTGATTGGATGGGCCAGGGAGATCAATCAGAGTGGGCCGCCCAATCAGGTGCACTAACGGTGCTTCGGTAGGGGGCCGCCGTGAACGTCTGTGCAGCGGCAGACGTCTCGGATAAACTGTGAAATCTTAAACGGGGTCTGCAGGTTGTAATCGATTAAGAAAATGGATGGAGAGGCGGATGGACGGATGATTTCAGTGTAAAAATGTTCATGAAAGAAAGCACCCGGTGGGAGACGCGTTAAACGTATTTGAGCTGACGTACATTTGTTAAAGTAGAAGACGTTTTTAAGTACACTTTGTGTCCTCCCCACCGCCAAAATATTTAATGTTAACCAGCAGCCCCCAGTCCAGGTGCTCCTTACTGTTATTCCTTTGGACCTGTTTGTGCAGTTTTTCCAATGGAGGTCACACATTGGTGTCAGCGGTGGGATTTGAAACCTCAGGGCTTGAAGTCCAATATCTTGAGCACTGCCCCCTGACACCAATCATTCAGCCAGGCTTAGCCATCCCCCCCCCGTACTGTTCCTTGATGGATTTTTAGGACTTTAGCGCTCCGTGTCCTCCCTACTCCTATTTACCCCTGGAGCCGAGGCAGCAGTGCAGACTTTGCTTTTCTCGGCTGTCTGTCTGTGTCTCTTCCTCTGCCGCCTTTCTCGCTCCTCCATACAGGACCAGTGGCACTTGCGGACCCCCAAAGTGTGGAGCAGTCAGTCCGAAGGCCCAGTGTGTGTGTCACCTTCATGCCGTCCTCACTCTGTCACCTTTTGTTGAGCTTCATCATTTGTGTTCATTTTCTTCCTCATCAAACACTCCAGCCTGGCAAAGCGAAGTCAGGATTTTAAGAATTCCTGCCAATTCACTATAAATGAAAAACTGAAATCCCACGTTGGTACGAGTGCTCGGACCCTCCATGTAATACTGAGCTGTGGCAGCCGGGAGTCTCCTTGGGTTTGATGCCACAAGCTTCACAGCCTTGGATTTGGGGACTTCCTGCCATTCCTCTTGGGTGCTGTCAGGGTGGATGGAGGCCATTGGTGGGCAGCCATTGTCGGGTCTCTCCAGACAAGTTCAAGTCTGGGCCACTCGAGGACATTCCCAGAGTTGTCCCTCAGCCACTCCTGTGCTGTCTTTGCTTCGTGACCCTTTGGCCCAGACTGATGTCCATGGTGCTCTGAGTGGGTCTTCGCTGAGGACTTTGCTGGACTTTTCTTCGTTCAGGTTTCCTTTCAACTCTGAATGGTCCCCCCATCCCTGAAGTTGACAAAGAACCCCACGCCACAGCACTGTCACCACCCTACTTCACCATCAGAGTGGCATTGCACAGGTGATGAGTGTCGCCTGTCATCTTCCAGACGTGTCACTCAGGACCTCCGTGTTGGTTTCATCAGACCAGAGAGTCTCGTTTCTTGGTCTCAGAAGTCCTTCAGCAAACCCCAAGGGGTCTTCCAGATGCCGTTTACCGAGGAGAAGATTCTCTTTGGCCCAGATCTGTGCCATATTGCAGTTTAATCAAGCGGTGCTTTGATGGTTGCCCTTCTGGAAGTTTCTCCCATCTCCACACAGGTTCTCTTAATAAGCCCCTTCTCCCTCGCTTGCTTACTTTGGTTGGGTGGCCACCTCTAGGAAGAGCTCTGCTTGTTCCATTTAAGAATTATGGAGGCCACTGAGTTTTGCAGACCCTTCAGTATTGTGGGCTTTGCCAGGACTGTCACTGTCACTCCATCCTGTCCCTAAGCTCTTCATGCAGCTCCCTGGACCTCCTGGTTCGAGTTTTGCTACTCTACTTCCACAGACAGGTGTGTGCCTTTCCTATTCAGTCCAGTTAACTTAAAGTGACCACAGAAGGGCTTCAAGCATCTTGGCGGTCATCGACACAATGGCATGCGCTTGGGCCAAACTTCAAAGGATTGGAATTCTGGTCAGATTATGTTTTGATTTTTTTTTTTTTTTTACTTTCAATACATTTACGAAAATCCCTAAAATTATATTTTTTATTTCTCAGTCTAGGGTGTTGAGTGTTATTTGATGATTTGGGGTTGGGGAATCAAACTGATACGCTTTTAGACAAAGGCTGCAACACGTGTGAAGAGGGAAGGGTCTGTATGCAGTCCGAAGGCACTTTATGAAGAATAATGAGTACTGCATGCTTTGTATACTTTTTATGTATTTCCTAAATATTTATTGTTGGTATTACATGTCCCGTTAGAACAACCGGTGTTCTAACGAAACAGCCTACCCATTGAAATGATCTACTCACTGATACTACGCATGCGCAGACAAAAATTACGCAACTTTTCTCGAGCTTACCAACTGTTCGTCGATCTGTCCTACCTAGTCTTGAAGTTTGAGGTAAATGTTACTGTATCTCAGTAATATGTATGCTTTTCTTAGCCTTACTTCATTAATGCATTTATTACATGATGCATATATAATAGATTGAGAAATGTTAACATTTCCATAAATTTGATAGACGACTTCTAAATACAACATGTTAAATGATGACATGGTATAACGTTATAAGTTTAACGTTACGACTTACAATAAACGGATTGGTGTATGCCATTTAAATAAACTGCGGTAGGATACTTCGACAAAGGACGCACACACAATAAACTGATTAAACTCGACTTGACTCCTGCGTTGGCTGTGACATAATAAGGTGTTGCCCACAACGTCACTAACGAAACGCCCTTTCAGTCAGATGCTCGGTTGTCTTGGTTCGCATGCACATGCGGCTCGGTTGTCTTGGTGCGCATGCGCGCGCAGATCGGGTAGCGTCAGGGGTGTCACGTTACGGACCTCAGAGATACTGCGGGCTGCGATTACTTTCTGTTGAACTTCTGTAGTAAAAAATTCACGGCACCGCACTGCTCAGGTTGAAACATCTCGGGCTGAGCCGCTCTGACACTCAAGCCGGCGATCAGAGAAGGACAATTAAAAAACAGGCAGTAAAGCTGGGAGCTGCGCACGCGCTTTAGTTCGTCGCTCTCTGATGACGTCACGGCAGGAATAAAAGAGCATGCTTGGGGCAGAGGCAGCCATTAAGTGCGCAGGTAGCGCTTGCGTTTGTTTCTGGATTTTAGGGTATTGATTAATGATGCTGAACCTGCTACTGTTCCTCCTCCACTGAGGTTTACGAAAGACCCCCTCATACACTCCGCTCTCTAACGCGACCTTCACCCCGTCCACAGACTACGCGTCATGACTGAAGGAGAACTTCTTTCGAGCGTCTTTACAATATGGAAAATGCTGCCCCGTCGAGCTCTCTGCTTCCACCAAGCAGTCGACGAACACCTTGGCTTTGTCAGCATGGGGTCAAGTCCGCCAGCCACCAAAGACTGAAGCGGCTTCGAAACTGGGGGTCTTGAACCGCTTTTAAGATTTTACAGTGAACGCCCGAAGAGCAGCCACGGTTATTACAGCAGATTGCAAATGAAACGGAGGCCGCCATTCGAGACGTCCAAACTCTGTAGATACTTATTTAAAAAGAAAAAGAAACGAAAAGCGAATTGCATTGGCCGGGAATCGAACCCGGGCCTCCCGCGTGGCAGGCGAGAATTCTACCACTGAACCACCAATGCTATTCTTGCCCTAAAACATTACCACTTCCCTTTTTATAGTTGTCGTAAACCACTACTGATGCAATCTGTCTTTGGCCATTTCTGGTTGAGGGGTCGCTGTTCTGTCTGTGGCGTCGACATTCATAAGCCATTTCGTAGCGTTTTTCTTTTATTTGTGTTTTACATAAATTGTGGAGTTTAAAATACGTAATGCTGTAAATAACATAATACTAGTAAATAATACTGTAATAGAGAGAACAATCTAGACAGCCATCTATGTCGTGCCATCCCTATCTGTTACACAGTGCCCAGTCTGTCTCCTGCCTTTCCCGTCTATCTGTCCCTCAAAAACGGGAACTGCTATGGACAACAGTTCATATGAATTATGCAGTCAATGTTTTTATTATATTTTAAAAAGAAAATCCACACATTTTGTATAATAAAAGTTTTGCGTGTCATTTAAATGCAGTAAAGATTTTCGACATTACAGCTTGCTCGAAGAAGGGGCCTGAGCTGCCTTGAAAGCCTTCCTGCATATTGTAATCTGTTCAGTTACCCAATAAAAGGGGGCATCTCGCGTCATTTAAACACAAAAAAAACGTAACTTTCTGCTGGAATTTAACGCCATGATTTTCATTGGCTGGCCGTGCATACGTAGTGTTCATTTAATTGATATGACTTTAATATCTAATTGAACGTACTTTTCTATTTTGAAAAAGGAAATGTTTTGATAGGGCTTTTTTCTTATAAAATGTAACGTCTTTTTTGGTTTAAAAATAAAACCTATCTCCCCGGCGGGGACTCGAACCTGATTTCCTGGAGTCTTTTTTTTTCGATCTCTGTGGTAGTGCTAAACCACTACCGATGCAATGTGCACATTCCACCACTTCCGTTTTGGGGACGCTGTGCTGCGACTTTCCACTCTCTGCCTGCCTGCCTGCCTGTCTGTCTGCCGGCGGCCGTAACGTTTTTCAGGAACTTTTTTAAATAAAGCGCGGAATTAAAAAACATACAGCAATCGTGTAAGTCGTTATATGGCTAATATTGTTAGATCTGCCCATCTATCTATCTATCTATTAAGTAACTTCCTTGTCAGTGTATGTGTTTTACACTTCCCTGACTGTCTATTATATAGCGCCTTCCCTGTGGATCACTGATCGTGTTATCTGTCCTGTGCGTGTGTCTGTATTTCTGTTTTTTGTGTTTCTGCTGAATCTAAAATTCTTCTTGGGATTAATAAGGCGTTCTGGTCTAATCTGCAGTGCCTTTCACCGTCTTCTGTCTTGCAAAACCTAAGAAAATAGCAAATATGAGGACAGTTATTCACGTTAATTACGGCCTCAGATTTTTATTATATCTTAAAAAGAGCATCGCACAGACTTGGTGAGTTTAACAGAAATCTCACATGTCACTTAAGTGCATCTTGAGTGTATAAAACAATACAAATTGAAAAGTGACTTTTGTCAGTAAGAAACATTCATTCTTTTTATTGACTGGCAGTGCATACCAGCTGTTCATTTATTTGATATGGCTTTTTAAATCAAATTTAAAATACCTTTTGGTTTAAATGGGGGTTAGGTTTTGAAACGACTTTTTTTTTCTTCCCATAAAGGTTTCCTCCCCACCAGAGAACTGAACCTTTGTCTGTCTGCCCAGTACGGTGGTCCTGCTGTGCTCTGATTGGCTGTCAGTCTGTGGCCCCCCACGTGAATGTCTTATCATCTCCATTTTCAGGGTCTATTTTGTGGTTTTTTCACCATCTTTAATATAAAACAGGCGGTGCCTGAAGACATGCAAGTTAATAATAATTATAATAATAATTCTTTGCATTTCTATATCGCTCTTCTCACGACTCAAAGCGCTCAGCAATTGCAGGTTAAGGGCCCAACAGAGCAGAGTCCCTTTTGGCATTTACGGGATTCGAACCGACAACCTTCTGATTGGCAGTGCAGATCCGTAGCTTCAGTGGATTGGCGACGATAAACGGGCTGCTGCTCTCAGTCAGTCTGTGTGTGTGTGTGTGTGATATTCATCTCCAGGGCCCTCCATAATGATGGCACACAGACACACTGTCCGTTTAGCTCCTCCTCTGCCCCACAGTTCCAACACTGCAGACTTTCATTGAAGGGGATTTGCAGACATTTTGGTCACACAGCCCTTTTTCTACTCGGCCCCCCATCAATGGCAGGTCTGTTAAAGCCATTGTCACATTTAGTCCTTTGTCACGTATCCCAGCATGCAATGACTGCTTGAAGTGTGCCATTCACAGACACATCAAAACATACAACGAACAGAAACAAATTAAAATAACAATAAAAGAAGCAGCAGTAAACACTGTCACCCTACACGTGCCACAGCTGAAGGGTCGTAATGACAGCAATGCCATGCCAGACCAGGAGGTGGCGAGGTGCACTGACTGTCTCTCTCAGTGCCTTGCAGATCATTCCTGTGAAGTCCCGCCCAGTTCTGCTGCCTCTGATGATGTCACTTCCTGTCCTGATGACATCCCCTCCTCCACCAGCCTTTAAAGCCACCATCTTACCTCCACATCCTCAGACTCCGATCTGTAAAGATCTCTGCTTATTTTCAACCTTTTTGCAGCCAGGACAGCCATAACATACAGGTGGCCACCCCAAGCCTTCATGATGTCTCCATGTAATCTTTGTGACAAGAGAAACAAACAAATAGATAGATAGATAGATAGATAGATAGACACTATTAATCCCAAGGGAAAATTCCCATACTCCAGCAGCAGCAAACTGCTAAAGAACAATATTAAATTAAAGAGTGATAACAATGTATTGCTCGCCACAACCGTCTGGTAGAACATCTGCAGCATCTTATTGCAGATGTTGAAGGACGCCAGCCTTCTAATGAAGTATAGTCGGCTCTGTCCTCTCTTGCACAGATCATCAGTATTGGCAGTCCAGTCCAGTTTATCATCCAGCTGCACTCCCAGGTATTTATAGGTCTGCACCCTCTGCACAGTCACCTCTGATGATCACGGGGTCCATGAGGGTCCTGGTCCTCCTAAAATCCACCACCAGCTCTTTGGTTTTGCTGGTGTTCAGTTGTAAGTGGTTTGAGTCGCACCATTTAACAAAGTCCTTGATTAGGTTCCTGTACTCCTCCTCCTGCCCACTCCTGATGCAGCCCACCATAGCAGTGTCATCAGTGAACTTTTGCACGTGGCAGGACTCCGAGTTGTATTGGAAGTCTGATGTATGTTGGCTGAACAGGACCGGAGAAAGTCCAGTCCCCTGCTGCACTCCTGTGCTGCTGACCACAATGTCAGACCTGCAGTTCCCAAGACGCACATACTGAGGTCTGTCTGTAAGATAGCCCATGATCCATGGCACCAGGTATGAATCTACTGCCATCTCAGTCAGCTTGTCCCTAAGGAGCAGAGGTTGGATGGTGTTGAAGGTACTAGAGAAGTCCAGAAACACAATTCTTACAGCACCACTGCCTCTGTCCAAGTGGGAGAGGGATCGGTGTAGTATATAGATGTTGGCATCCTCCACTCCCACCTTCTCCTGGTATGCGAACTGCAGAGGGTCGAGGACATGGCGGACCTGTGGCCTCAGGTGGTGAAGCAGCAGTCGCTCCATAATCTTCATCACATGTGACGTCAGAGCGACAGGCCGGAAGTCATTCAGCTCACTAGGACGTGATACCTTTGGGACTGGGGTGATACAAGATGTTTTCCAAAGCCTCGGGACTCTCCCCTGTTCCAGGCTCAGGTTGAAGATGTGCTGTAGAGGACTCCCCAGCTCCAACACACAGGCCTTCAGCAGTCGTGGCGATACTCCATCTGGACCTGCTGCTTTGCTGGCATGAAGTCTCCTCAGCTCTCTGCTCACCTGGGCTGCTGTAATTGTGGGTGGGGATGTCTCTCCTATGCTGGTATCAGCAGAAGGATGGGTGGCAGGTGCAGTACTCCGAGGTGAGAGTGGGTTAGGGTGGTCAAACCTGTTAAAGAAGTTGTTCATTTGGTTTGCTCTCTCCACGTCTCTCTCGATGGTGGCACCCCGCTTTGAGTTGCAGCCAGTGATGATCTTCATCCCATCCCACACTTCCTTCATGCTGTTGTTCTTCTGCTCCAGCTTTCTCCTGTACTGCTCTTTCACTGCCCTGAGCTGGACTCGGAGTTCCTTCTCCTTCTCGTTGAGCTCATGCTGATCACCACCTTTAAAAGCCCTTTTCTTCCTTGATGTCACTTGTGATCCATGGCTTGTTGTTAGCGTAGCAGCGTACTGTTCTTACTGGAACTACAATATCCATCCAGAAGTTGATGTAGTCAGTAGTGCAGTCAACAGCCTCCTCAATGTTCTCACTATGTGACCCCTGCAGGATATCCCAGTCTGTAGTTCCAGTCTCTCAGAGCCTGCTCTGCCTCAGGGGACCTCTTCCTGAATGACGTGTGGTTGTAGGTAGCGCCCTCACTCTTGGAATTTAGGGAGGCTGAAGCAGAACCAGGTTATGATCAGCGGGGTGGCGCTGTGTGTGTCTTTAATGTTGGCATGCAGTAGGTCGATAGTCCGATTTCCCCGGGTGTTACAGTCCACATACTGGGAGAAGGCAGGTAATGTTTTGTCCAGCGTCACTTGGTTAAAGTCTCCAGCGATGAACTAAGAGGAGGGAGCCCTCAGTCCCACTGAAGGCCACAGAAAGCGAGAGAACAATTCAGTTTAGGTGGCCCCCTAATGTAATGAGGTGAAGAGCTCCACAGATGAGGGGCTGCAGCAGCAGCAGCAGTTGTCCCCCGTACACCCCACCCCCATGTTACACGTCACGCGAGGGACCACCAGAGCCAACTGACCAGCAGATCGGAGCTCTGTGGATGGCTGCTGTCAAACACACAATTCATATAAACAGGCAGAGCAGACCCGGGTGACGATTTAAAAACCAGCAGCAAAATTTGAAAATCAGTTCTAAAAGTGCAGGGAGGCTAACACTGGAGACACGGAGCCAAACCTTTGTACCCCAAATCAGATATCGAGCAGCAGCATTCTGGACCAACCGTAACCTGCGCATCGGGGATTTGCTGATCTGAGGATACGACGAGTTACGGTAATCAGGCTGAGAAAAGATGAAGGCAGGAGTAGCCGACCCTAGGAGATTAAAAAAGGGCTTAACCTCGGCGAAAAGACGAGGCTGGAAAAAAAACAACTGTCGACCACAAAGTGAATGTGTGTCTTTAAAGAGAGGAGACCGTCAAAAATGAGACCAAGATTACGGACTGGAGGTCTGCAGAAGTTCAGGGAAAGAGCCGAGGAGTTCAAGACAAGTTTGAGCTTCGGCTGCAGGACCAGCGGTCAGGACTTGTGTTTTATTCTGATTAAGATCGAGAAAATCAAATCGTGCAGCCGCTCCATTGAAGAGTTCTAAACTGAAATATAAACCTGCGTGTCATCAGCGTAACAGTGAAGAGAAACATGAAACGTCCTAAAAACAGCTCTTATAAGGATGAAGATAAATAGAAAATAAAATGGACAGCACATTTAACAGGAGAAACACCGACAGGTGACCTGAACCACTCGTAGAGCAGTCCCCATCCCCCCCCCCCCCCCCCGACACCCACCGGATGCCACAACAGCGAGGTCTCCTGGGCAGTGGTCTATTCTGGCACAGAAAGGTCTGGAAGTAACGAAGACTGCCGTGCCACCTGAGTCGGTAATAAGAGAGACGTCATTAAATACGTTAGGAGGGCCATCTGCACACCACAAAAACACCTAATGCCAGGCTGGCAGATCTCACGTACAGTCATATGAAGCAGTTTGGGACCCCCTCTCAGCCTGCGTAATAATTGACTCTCCTTTCAACAGTAAAGATCACAGTGGTACGTCTGTCATTTCCTAGGAGTACTGCGGTGTTTTCCGAACAAAGATTTTTAGTGACGCAGTATCTAGTTATGAAATTAAATGAAATGTGAAAAACTGGCTGTGCACAAATGTGGGTCCCCTTGTCATTGTGCTGATTTGAATGCCTGTCACTGCTCAATGCTGATCACTTGGTTGAATGAGCGCGTTAAGCCTTGAACTTCATAGACAGGAGTGTCCAATCATGAGTGGTAAAAGGTATTTAAGGTGGTCAGTCGCAAGTTGTGCTTC
>JANRMT010062834.1:65847322-65855589 GCA_026402145.1 Polypterus bichir lapradei | reverse complement strand
GGAGTGGAGGATTGATTATTGTAGTTATTGTGGTTTATTTAATGAGTATAGTGGTGGAGAGGGTGCTTTGTGCACTGTGGATAATAAATAAAGTCAACTTTTGGACTTTTATCTGGTGTCTGGTGTATTGGACAAGGGTTCAAGGGAGCGATAGCACCCCTTATCTGTCACAATAGATAGATAGATAAATAGATAGATAGATAATGTGAAAGGCACTATAGATAGATAGATAGATAAGAAAGGCGCTATATAACAGATAGATAGATAGATAGATAGATAGATAGATAGATAGATAGATAGACAGATAGATAGATAGATAGACAGATAGATAGATAGATACTTTATGAAATTCCCATACTCCAGCAGCAGCATACTGATAATAACAATATTAAATTAAAGAGTGATAACAATGCAGGTATAACAGACAATAACTTTGTATAATGTTAACGTTTACCCCCCGAGTCGCATAGTGTGGGGTCTCCTCAGTCTGTCAGTGGAGCAGGACGGTGACAGCAGTCTATCACTGAAGCTGCTCCTCTGTCTGGAGATGATCCTGTTCAGTGGATTCTCCATGATTGACAGGTGTCTGCTCAGCCAAGACAGGAAACCCACCAGGAAAACATGCAAACTCCTGGCAGGGATCACAAGGGGCATGACTCCCTGCGAGACGGCAGCGCTACCACTCTGCCACCGTGCCACCCCATATGTGTAATTATTAACAGTATTCATTATTTAAAGTAAGTTAACGATTTATCTGTAAAATGTAACATACATATTTTAACACATTCCATCATGAAAGTTGACATCAACTATAAATCGAAGAATTGCAAATGTCCAGAGAGCTGGAATATCATAACTTTAATGTGTTCTGTGTGGCGATCACTGTGTGTCGCTGCTGTCAGGTCAGGAGGAAGCGATTTAACAACTGGGTCGGTTTTAAGATAACGTTTACGATGCTCTGCTTTAATGATAAACTAAACTACAAGGGTAAAGTGGACATTTTGAGGTTAAAGCCAAATTTTTTACTTTAATCACAAAATAAACATTTTCATTGTGTCCTTTTTTTTTTCTCTGTGCCTCAAATACGCCGCCGTACATTCTGATAAACACGACACAGAAGATGGTATGTGAGACTTTAAAGCGTATCGTGTCAAAGTGCGCACATCGATCCTGTAGGATCCTAAAAGCGGCCCCCTTAACAATCTCGAGATGATAATGTCTGGTGAAGAAACGGGTATCGCTAGCTAAGCGGAGGCGAGGTGCGCTCCAACACGTGGCGAGACGTAGACCAACTCGAGTAAATGAGGAAGGCCCCGCCCCCCTGCTCTCGGCCCACAGCCACTTTGTTGGATTTGCATAAATACATCGGCACCGCCAGCGAACTCTGGTACTTACCGCGATGTGAGAAGTCGCAAAATATAAACCGGAAAGTTCAAGCAAATTATAGAAAACAACCCAATCTAAATCCGTTAAGTAATTCTCTCGTGAAAAGCAGACAGACGTACAGACAGAACGCGAGCGAGCACCTATGGGCCGAGGGTAACCTACATTCCAGATTTCAAGCTCCAAGTCCTCACAGTTCGGGAGATGTCGTGATGAGTGAGTCGGTGGTGTTTGGCTTTTATATCGATATATAGATGCACAAATATACACAGAACTCTCAATGTGACCGTAAGGAACAAAAGACGCCCCTGACCAGGTGAGGCTCATAGATAGACATAAATATTAACAAGAGCCACAGTACGACTTACAGAACAAAAGACGGCCCCCTCCCCTCGAACCCGATCAGGTAAAGCACAGGTATGTACACAGAAATAAGACACGAGTCCAGACCCACAGACCCAACAGGTTGTTGTCCAAGAAACATGCGAAGAGGACAGTCAGACTGGGATGACGGCGCTAAGTCACAGATCTCACCCTCTGATATCGGCAAGCCAAAGCGTATGGAGAATCTTAAGAAAAAAAAAGCGGCGTGCAGGTGGCCACCTCAGTAACTTGTCTCAGTGTCGGGGTGAGACGTTTCTACCTTTTTATTTCCCTCTGCGTTAATAGCGTCCATCCTGTTTCCCTTGGTTTGAGTTTTACTTGTAACACAAATCGACCATTCTTCTCGATCGCTTCCTTCTCGCCAGTTTTCATTTTGGCGCTCCAACCCTTAATTGGCTGCCAACTGGAACAGTTTTTTGTTAGGCCTTCCAGATCCCGCCCATGAAGGCAATGCCACCAGTCACCGCCTGTGGCTCCGTCCTGAACTATGAAAGGCTCCTTTACCTTGAAACTGTACGGAAGACCCCGACAGTGACAAACAGCACACAAATATACTCCTTATGTGGCGGTGCTACAGGCCAATGACCACCTGAAACACCAGGAGATACCTGGACTGCTGCAACCTGGCAGGGCTGGTCTCAGATGGGGAACATCACGTAAATTTTGGCCTAAAGCGTCAAAGAAGGAGTGGAAAGACCTGGTGATATCTGAGGTCATGAAGATGGACAAGATGAAGATCGTCAGCAACCAGACAGGCGATGGACAACCTGGGAGGCTGTGATCAACAGGATGATTCCATGAATGAACTTGTGGAAGATGCCCAAGCAAGGCTAAGCTTCTTGATCAGGGCTGCTTATGACACCCTTCTGAGTCCTGGAGACCTGTACCTCTGGTATGGCTCAGAAGAGATCTGCCAACTCTGTGACTCGCGGAACCCGAGTTTGCAACATATCCTCTCTGGCTGTACGGCACCACAATCGTACAGATGGCGTCACGACCAGGTTCTGTGTGAGTTAGCTGAGATCCTGGAGGTATAAAAGTCTGAAGGAAACAGGGCCAGCCCAGTAACTTCACAGGCAAGTATGTAGTCCCTCCTGTCACCTGGAGGAGAGTGGACCATGAGGGCTGACCTTGACCGTCAGCTGAAGTGCCCACAAGAGATCACCCTGACTTCTTTATGGCCAGACATCGTGCTCTGGTGTGCCATTACTAGGACGGTCATCATGGCTGAACTGACTGTTCCACAGGAAGACGGGATGGAGGCCACCTTTGAGAGAAAGATGTAAAAGTATGCAGAAGTGTTAGCTGTGTACTCACAAGCAGGGTGGAGGGCTTTCATCTTCCCAGTAGAGGAAGGTTGCAGAGGCTTCACTGAAAAATCCTCCCACGGGTTCCTGAAGTCCCTTGGGATTACAGGCTTAAAGCTGAGGAAGACCCTCAAAGATCTGACAGAGGAGGCAGAAACAAGGGGAAAGGATAAAGTGTGAGGAAAACAAGGATCCTAAGAGCTGGCTGCAGGGGTGGTGCTCCACCACCTTGAGATGTTCGGGGATTAAAGGAGCGAAACATCAGTGCAGGGTGACTCCCGGCTGATGACCCTGCAGCCAACAAGGTGGCACTGTCGGAGGTGCGGCAGGCAGAAATGCCCAGCGGGCAGTCCCACCTGTGTGCTCGTCTATTTATTTATTTAAAGACCTTCTGTTAAAAGCCAAATTTCCTCCCAAGGACAAATAAAGTTTTTTTTTCTTTTGTTCTTTCTAGAAAGATTCTTTGTTGCCATTCTGGTGCACAAGCCAGGGTTTGGTGGTTATCCTCCTCCTTCTTGTGGGACTTTTGCTTTATTTTAAGATTTTTATTGCCGTTTTGCCAGTAGCTCCATTTTTTTTGGGGGGCCTGCTCCAGCTGAAGCCTGCAGGTAGCCTTAGGGGCCTGGCTGGAGTCAGGTGAGCCTCTGCTGGGCAGACAGGTAGGATTCTGGCCGGCTCCCTTGCTTGTCTTTGGAGGCCTATCCCATTTCGCCGTGGAGGACGCTCCTCCATCATAGCCATGAACTGTGGTGAATAAACCTCTGACTGTCATCAAAATCTTTTGCTCCTTTGGCACATTTTTGAGTAACTTTTCTTCTCCTGCTCTTTACTTAAAATACAGTCCACCTTCTGGTGTGGGTGGCAGAACATTTAAAGTATAAGAGGACAAGAACAAGAAGGAAGTGACGATACGCCGTGGGTGCTGCCATGGATTCTGACAGATTGGCCCTTTGTGAATTCTAAGCAAGCCAAGCCAGCCGATGATCTGAAATGGAGACACCAGAGAATCGAGGACTTCGACTGTCACTTTGTCATTCTGAGTTGCTGAGTTTGATTTGTTTGATGAGTGGAAAATCAAATGGAAACAATTTTGGCTGCAACAGAAGAACCTGTGAAAAAAGGCAAGGAGCCTGAAGACTTTGTGACGGCGCTCCACTGAGGAATATTTAAGAAAGAACAGAGAGATGGGACAGCGATGAAGCCCTGGCTGCACCACAAGAGCGGCACACGCCTCGTCGGTTCCCGTTTGGCCGCCGTCTCCAGTTGAGATCTGAAGCTCCTTCCATTGATCTCCGGTGTTCTGAGATAAGAATTTCATTTTCGTTTGGCTGTGTGATTTCCACCCATCTGCTGAAGGACTCGTCTCGGAGTAACAGCTGCCACTTCTGTTGCATTTTCTTCTCCTCTCAGTTTCCTGGTTAAGGTTTCAGCACAAAGAGGGGAGGCCAAAACCCACACCACAAATAATACGTGATTTATATAATTATGAACGATAATGAAACGTTAGAAATAACAAATAGAGAATTAGGACAGCAATAAAAATTATAAGCTGTATTTAGGCTAATTACAAAAAAAAACAAAAGACTGAAGGAGAGGAGAAAAGAGAAAAAAATGACCCTACAAACTCTCAATTTAAGAACAGCAACGCATCCAAAATGTTGAAAAGCTGGCACCGATGCCAGGGACAGCGAATGAAGTAACCGAAAGTTGACGTTTCTTCAGGATGTCCTCCGTGCCTTTGCCGCTCATCCTGTTTGTCTGCTGGATTATTTGGTGTGACGGTTCTGTCACTCGATGCGGTTTTGTGTTTTTTTCTTCAGCATCGTTGATGCGGCTGTGGCTGCCCAGTCATTCGTGATTTCGTTTAACGAGGGCAACACGCCGTTTTGTGAACGTTACGCGTGATTTCTTGAATCGAGTGTCTGTCAGACGGCGTGTCACACTTTACCGCCAGTTGTCCCTTCAGGGGTCACTAGCTCCCTAGTTGGAATAAGTTCTTTTTAATTGTGGCGTTTGAAGTAACCCGAAACTATAGAGATATAATGTAATGAGGCGATATCCCTCCCATAGTGATACGGCGGTAAAAATCACATAAGCTTTCTTTAATGACGATTTACGCGGCATAACAGACGAAGGAAGCCATGACAACACTTTGTGTATAGATTGTCATTTTCGTCACTGCGTTGAAAGGATTTTCAGGACGGTTGACGATATCACCCCTCTGTCCGTCGGCTTCGAGGTGTTTGGCTGCTGTCCAAGTCTTTTATACCGTCTTCTCCACGTGCAGGCCCTTAATTAGGCTCCAAACAAGGCCAGGAGAGGATCCAGTTTCATCTCTAACATACAGAAATAGTACAATGCCCATTGTCGTAGTTGTACCTCCATCCATTATCCAACCCGCTATATTCTAACTACAGGGTCACGGGGGTCTGCTGGAGCCAATCCCAGCCAACACGGGGCACAAGGCAGGAAACGAACCCCGGGCAGCCCACTGCAGTAGTTGTACCTTCTCTCTTCAAATGCTTGCCTAGCAGTTCTAAATGCTGAGAGCCCCTGTGTGCTAACTTTGGACTGGCCTGTACATGGGAGTGGATTTATTAAATAATGTTTGTACAGAGCACAGTGACATTAAACTATATTCTAATTAAACCAGTGTAGTCGCTTTACCGATATCAGATTGCTCGACTACTTGTAGGAATCACAGCGGATGACAGACTACAAGACTCTTCTACGCTGCTGCAATTCAGTCACACGAAAAAAACAAAAAGCGGAGAGCAGTCGTCAGAGTTAACAAACTTCAGACCACTAAGTGTGGGCATCCGGAACGGCGAGGGTCACCCCAGGCAGCTCAGCCCCAAACTCAAAATTGCAGGCTTCTCACCCTGCACAGGCCTAATTAGAGCTCAGACTTTTCAATTCCAAGATACCCAAAAAATGTCTTTCAGGAGAGAGGATGACTGAAAACCTCTGGCTTAAAGGGCAAAAGCTAACAAAGTACCTTTATATGTAAGGAATGTATATCTTCTTCTTGTTCTTCTTTCGGCTGCTCCCGTTAGGGGTCACCACAGCCGATCATCTTCTTCCATATCTTTCTGTCCTCGTCATCTTGCTCTGTCACACCCATCACCTGAATGTCCCCTCTCACCACATCCATAAACCTTCTCTTAGGCCTTCCTCTTCTCCTCTTACCTGGCAGCTCTATCCTTAGCACCCTTCTCTCATTATACCCAGCATCTCTCCTCTGCACACAATGCAGGGAATAAAAAGAAAAAATAAAGTACAAAAGGTTTGTCTAAACAAATAAATAAAAATACACCCAAAGCAAACACAGCCAGTCCAAAATCTAAGGAGAAAATCCACAAAACAGACACAAACATCCAAAAATTTCAGAAAATAAAGACCCCGACTCAACAGCCAGCAGCGACTCACTGGAGGGTCTTAGACAGAATGGGTGCAGTGGAGACCCCTTCACTTTGTTACGCTGCAGGTTTCCTTTTTCGTGGATAAATCTGACATGTGTTCCCATCAGTCTGTGCTCAATACGCCGTAATGACAAAGTGAATCCCGCCCTTCTGAAAGGTTTAACACCAAGAAGTGAAATCTCTCACATGTGCCTAGAAATATTCAGAGCCTTTGCTGCGGCACTCCACACTGTGCTCAGGCGTCTCCCGTTTGGTTTTACTCTCCTGGAGATGTTTCTAAAACTTGACTGGACTCCATCTGTGGCAAACAAAGTGGATGGAGTGGACGTCATTTAGGAAGGCACACATGGACCTGTGGAGAGAAGGTCCACAATTCATACCCAGCCATGGAGTCCAAGGAGCTCTTGATAGACCTCTCTGATCAAATGGTGGTGAAGCACAGATCAGAATGTGAGGATCAAATCATTTCCAAAGCTTCAAGTGTTCCCAGGATCTCAGGAATTGTGAAATGGAAAAAGTCTGGAACCACCAGGACTCTTCATAGAGTTGGCAGACCGGCCAAACTGAGTAAATGGACAAGAAGGGCCTCAGTCAAGGAGGTGAACATGAACCCGATGGTCACTCTAATAGAGCTTCAGATGTCCTCTGCCAAAATGGGAGAACCTTTCAGAAAACATCGAGGTTGGGCATCAAATTAAAAGAAGTGGCAGTTCAGGGTGATGTTTTTAGATGGGTGCAGAATTGGCTCAGACACAGGAAGCAGAGGGTGATGGTGTGAGGAACCTCATCAGAATTGGCCGATGTTAAGAGTGGTGACCAGCAGGGGTCAGTGCTGGGCCAGTGCTATTTTTAATATCTATAAATGATTTAGATAGGAATATAAAGAACAAGCTGGTTAAGTTTGCAGAAGATACCAAGATAGGTGGATTAGCAGATAATTTGGAATCATCACAGAAGGACTTGGACAGCAGACAGGCTTGGGCAGATTTGTGGCAGATGAAATTTAATGTCAGGAAATGTAAAGAATTACACATAGGAAGTCAAAATGTGATCTTTGAATACACAATGGGCGGTCTGAACATCGAGAGTCCACCTCATGAGAAGGATTTAGGAGTCGTAGTGGACTCTAAGCTATCAACTTCCAGACAGTGTTGAGAAGCCATTAAGAAGGCTAACAGACTGTCAGGTTATATAGCGCCTTGATGTGTTGAGTGCAAGTCACAGGAGGTTCTGCTCAACCTTTATAACACACTGGTGAGGCCTCATCTGGAGTCCTGTGTGCAGTTTGGGTCTCCATAAAGACATAACAGCACAAGAGAAGGTCCAGAGAAGAGCAACTGATTCAGGGAGATGAGTGATGAGTGAAGATTAAATGAGCTGAGCCTTTACAGTGATGAAGAGGAGACCGGAGTGAAGTGCTTAAAATGATGAAGAGGAGTCAGTCCAGTGGCTCAGTGACTTTAAAATGAGTTCATCAAGAACACCGGGGGGGCACAGCTAGAAACTTGTGAAGGGTAAAATTCACACAAACTTTAGGAAGTTTTTCTTTACACAAAGAACGATAGACACTTGGAATAAGCGACCAAGTAGTGTGGTGGACGGGAGGACGTTAGGGACTTTCAAAACTCGACTTGATGTTTGTTTGGAAGAAATAAGTGGACAGGCCTGGCGAGCTTTGTTGGGTTGAATGGCCTGTTCTTGTCCAGAGTGTTCTAATGTTCTAACCTGTCAGACAGATGACCAGCTCCATCAGTCGGGTGTTTATGGTGGA
>JANRMT010062834.1:65826426-65838567 GCA_026402145.1 Polypterus bichir lapradei | reverse complement strand
GGCCTTATATGGGCAGGCACTAAATTACAAACGCCAACGGCAGCCTGTCTATGAACTTAATTTAAAGTGTAGGTTTACATCGTGCTTTGTTTCCGAAGTAGCAGAACTCATGAATATGGTAGTATATGTCACTTGCTCGCTTCTTATTGTTTCGCTGCCTTCTCAATTATATAATGCATGTTTTCTTCAGCGCTTTTTGGGCCTCTTCCTGGTTTTCTACGTACTGCGTGATTACGTGGGAGGCGTGATGATGTCACACGAAACTCTGCCCCCATGGGTTTCAAGCTCATCTCCATTACAGTAAATGGAGAAAAACAGCTTCCAGTTATGACCATTACGCGTAGAATTTTGAAATGAAACCTGCCCAACTTTTGTAAGGAAGCTGTAAGGAATAAGCCTGCCAAATTTCAGCCTTCTACCTACACGGGAAGTTGGAGAATTAGTGATGAGTCAGTCAGTCAGTCAGTCAGTGAGGGCTTTGCTGTTTATTAGTATAGATTTCTTTCAGTAAGAAAACACACACGACAATGCCATCAAGAGTAAGGAGGATACCTTCGATACTGAACTCTGTACTGGGTTCCTGCTGGAGTGCCTATGCCAGGATGCCATCTTAGGACATGTTCAAAGTTGTGAGAGTCAAAATACACATTAGCCGGAGCTGGAAGTGAACCAAGTGCTAAGACATGGAAAAAAAAAAAATAGAGTTAATACCAAACAGAAATGTACACAGTGAATCCACAAAAACATGAGCATGAAGAAACATCTCCAGTGGAACTACACAAGGCCATATTGCTCCCAGTTAGTTATCCTTCAAAGAAAAGACATCTGTACTTTCGTATAAGGGTTCTGTGTATCCTGCTGCACTATTCTGCTTGATGATTTAGCTCCTGTCATGGGATAATCTGCCCATCTTCAAAAAAACCTGGTCAATCAGCGTGTCTGCCTGGGGGGTTGCCAACCGGGATCCCGAGTTGTTTTGTCGTGTAGTGGGTGTGGCAACACACTGTACCAGTGCATGCTCCCCAACTTGACTTGACTTAAATCTAAATCAAATTAAAAGAAGTGGGAGTTCAGGATGCAGCGTGTAGATGGGTGCAGAATTGGCTCAGACACAGAAATGAGAGGGCGATGGTTTGATGAACCTCATTAGAAATGTATGATGACCAGCAGGGGGCAGTGCTAGGGCCGCTGCTATTCTTAATATATATATATATATATATATATATATATATATAAATATGATTTAGATAGGAATATAAGTAAGAAGCTGGTTAAGTTTGCGGATGATACTAAGATAGGTGGATTAGCAGATAATTTGGAATCCGTTATATCATTACAGAAGGACTTGGATAGCATACAGGCTTGGGCAGATTTGTGGCAGATGAAATTTAATGTCAGTAAATGTAAAGAATTACATACAGGAAGTAAAAATGTGAGGTCTGAATACACAATGGGAGGTCTGAAAATCGAGAATCCACTTTATGAGAAGGATTGAGGAGTCATAGTGGACTCTACGCTATCGACTTCCCGACAGTGTTCAGAAGCCATTAAGAAGGCAAACAGAATGTCAGGTTATATAGCGCCTTGATGTGTGGAGTACAAGTCACAGGAGGTTCTGCTCAAGTCTTTATAACACACTGGTGAGGCCTCATCTGGAGTCCAGGGTGCAGGTTGGGTCTCCATAAAGACATAGCAGCACTAAAGAAGGTCCAGAGAAGAGCGACTAGGCTGATTCAGGGCTACAGGGGGTGAGTTATGAGTGAAGAATAAAAGAGCTGAGCCTTTACAGCAGATGAAGAGGAGCCCTGACTGAAGTGTGAAAAATGATGAAGGGAATCAGTCCAGTGGATCAAGACGGTGACTTTAAAATAAGTTCATCAAGAACACGGGGACACAGTTGGAAACTTGTTAAGGGTAAATTTCCTGCAAACATTAGGAAGTTTTTCTTCACACAGAGAATTACAGACACATGGAATAAGCTAGTGTGGTGCACAGTGAGACTTTAGGAACTTTCAAAACTAGACTTGATATTATTTTAGAAGACTTTAGTGGACAGGACTGGGAAACTCTGTTAGGCTGAATGGCCTCTCTGTTCAGATTGTTCTAATCTGGCAGTGAACTTAAAGAAAACAATCCGAAAACATGTCTCAGTGTGAGGGAAGGGAGAAACCTAGCAAGTGAACTGGGTCTGAAGGTACCTTCTGGGCAGCAGACTCCTTATTATATAAATAATTATCAGGTTAAGGGAATGATGGTGCCCAATAGAATTATTGCTAGGGATGGGCAGCACTATCAGGTGGTACTAGAGCCCCCCCATAAAAGCTTCAAGGGAAATACAGAAATTAAGGTATTAGGACAACTCCTGAATCAGCTCAGTGAGAAACATGGACTGCAAATTATGGGCCATGATGAGAGGTCCCTGTGTGGGTACACCTCCATGGGCAGCAGGAGTTTATCCTAACATTTCTTACTTCACTGGAGCCAGTTTTGAAGCTACCAGGAAGTTTTGGAAGCTTAGTCACTTTATCAAAAACAAGACATACCATTCTTAAACCTGTTTATTCAGCAGAGTGCTAAATCAAATTGGTTGGATTCTGTCACAGGATTGTGTTTGTGCAGCACTGCTGTTGACAAGGCAGGTCCGTCCAGACCCATCAGTCAGACATTTGTCAAGTCCACGTTTATTGTCACGTGTACACAGTAGGCTGGGACTGCTGCGGTTTGAAGTGCTTACCCACGGTTATGAAAGTCATTGAGTGCACAAGAACTGCAAACAGGCTCTTCATTTTAGAAAGTGACTCTTCACTGTGACCGTCTCACGTCCCATTTTGTCAAAACCAACTATAATAACAAAACAATAAAATTAGTAAACACAAATATACTCAGAACCGAGTATTTCATATTACAACATAAAAGAAACAAAGAGAAACATATTGATGGCAATGAACTGAATTTTTAAGAACCGTCTTTATCTTCTAAAGTGCTTATCTTACCTTAAAACAACAGTACCAGACAGCAGTGTTGGGGGACAATACTATTAAAAGTAACATATCACTCAGTACTGTACTTACAAAAAAGGTAACTAAATATGTTACACAGTTACTTATTATAAAAGGTAATGTTTTACAGTTACTTTTGCTTTTCTTTTTCTTCTTTTGCTTGAAAAACTGCTCATTTCATTGTCCAGCATCCGTTATTAAATCCTAAACCCATGAACCATCATGAAACGGACCAGAAACGCAGCCAAACGTCATCATTTTCTTGTGCTTCATAACAACTGCAGCATCCCTGGGTCCAGACCTGAGAAGGCCAGGAATACCTGGAGAAGCCATCTATAAAAAGCAGACCCCTGAGCTGCACTTGGGAAAGCAGACACTGCACTTTCAGAGCTGCGGAAAGCCCATCAGCTTCTTGCCTAATCACATGTTAATCACATCACTAGGATTGCATTTTTTCACTTAAGAAATAAAGCTAAAGTTAAATCTCTTATACATTTGCAAGGTGCTGAACAATTAGTTCATGCTTTTGTGTTTAGTGGACTAGATTACTGTAACGCACTCCTCTCAGGACCACCCAAGAAAGACCTCAATCCGTTACGACGAGTGCAGAATGCAGCTGCTAGAATCTTAACTAGGAAAAGAAAATTTGAGCACGTCACCCCAGTCTGAGCGTCACTACACTGGTTACCTGTGTCATTTAGAATTGACGTTAAAATACGGCTGATGGTTTACAAGGCCATAAATAATCTGCTCCATCCTGTATCTCAGAATGCCTGTCACCTTACACTAGTGCTGGGAGGTACACCCGTTCATACTGAAAACTGTTTTTTATTTTTGTTATGATATACCGCAATACCCGTTTAAATAGCCTAAACAATGTTCGGAACGTGGCGCAGTGGGAAAGTGTTTAAGGGGGGACCTTTTTCACTGCTACACCGCTAAACACTCATACAATGGAGTATATGTGTTAGTGGAGTTATTGAGCGGTGAAAATGGACAGAGAACATTCTGAAACTGAAGCTGTAGCAGGCGATAAAGTTGAGCATAATGACAAAGAAGAACTTTTGCTGAAAAAAAGTAGCCGTGTCTGTTGTCTGGAGATACTTTGATTTTAAAAGGTCGGATGAGGACCAAACAACTATTTACTGTCGAGCTAAAGTTGTTGCCAGAGGCCGGAGGTGACAACACAAGCAATTTGCCGCACCACCTTAACCGCACACATGCTTTAGAGTGCCATGAACGTATGGAACTAAGGTTGGCACCCTGCACGTCCTCAGGTAAGACTGAAAAAGCTAGAGGACACTCGAGTCAGACGTCACTTGTAGACGCGTTTGCTGGAGGTACTTACCTACGACAAAAAGAGCAAGTGGTGGATCAAGATAACCAACGCCATTATAATCCATATAGCCAACGTGTCAGTGGACAGAGATTGTTAACATTAACAGAAAGTGTAGTTGGTTTACAAAAAATATTTACTATTTATTCCTTTTCTAAGACATGTTCAGTGCAATACAACTTTTGACAAGCACATACTTTACTAAGTCTAAATGCCTCTTTGGATGGTTGACAATATGTTGTCAAAATTTTAGTTCAATTTGTTCAATAAAAAGGCTCTATATTTGGACTGCAACTGTCATGCAATGTGATTCCTTCTCTTCATTAGTGCCACCCCCTTGAAAATGATCATTTTATGGGGCCATGCAAACCTGCATTAATACTTGTGTGCACATTAAAATGGTTTTTGTACAATTCTCTTGACACTGGAATAGGTTCTTCTTAGCCAGTCTACTTCAGTAATTACAGTGGAAAATGTGGTTAACATCCACTCATGCATGGGAAAAAAAAAATACTGTTGAATACCGTGAAACCGGGATAATTTAGAAAAATACCGTGATATAGAATTTTGGTCATACCGCCTAGCACTACCTTACACTCCAAATCGTAACCTCAGATCTTCAAATGAATGTCTGCTTAGAATTCGAAGAGCTAAACTTAAAAGAAGTGGTGAGATGGCCTTCTGCTATTATGCACCTAAAATGTGGAATAGCTGACTGACAGAAATTTGCCAGGCTAATAAGTGGAGCACTAAAAAAACCTGATAAAAACCCATTATCTGAACATGGCTTTCTCAGAGCTTCATTTTAGTGTAACCTTGATATTCTGTATATGCATTGAATTATCGTCCTTATAATGGATACACTATCCGTACTAACCCTTACTTTCCCTGCTGTTGTTTTTCCAGTTTTCTGTGATGGCGATCTGTGCCACCACCACTTGATCAGGGCACCGTGCAGTCCTTACATTGATGGATGGAAGGCCAGATGTCCACATGACAATCATCATTTAGTTCTTGCATGTGAAGCCTGAAGACAATGAGGACTGATTTACATCATTTATGTTGGATAGAATGCCTAGTGAGGGCTGGGTGGTCTTGTGGCCTCGGAGCCCCTGCAGATTTTGTTTTTTTTATGTTCTCCTGGCCATCAGACCTTACTTTATTGTTTGTTACTTAGTATTGCCTAATCCGATTTTGATATCTTTATTTTTTATATACTTTTCTTTCTTCATCTTGTAAAGCACTTTGAGCTCCATCATTTGTATGAAAATGTACTGTAGAAATGAAGTATGTTCTTGTTGTTGCCTTACACCTAATGCTGCCGCCATGACCACTGCCACCCGATGACCCTAAACTGGGGGGGAGATTCATTCAATTTATCCCTCGGCATATGCAAAATGAAATCGTCACCTATATAAGGTTTTGTTCAGTCCTCTTCACTTGATTGCACACCACACACGTGCTTAACCTCCTCTTCACAAGCTGTCTTGAATGTCAGACTGCAACAGGCAACGTCTTTGTGAAAAATAATGCCGTCATTTTTTTTTGTTGTTGCTTTTTGGAGCGGCAGGAATAATCGGCCATAGTAACACATTTATTTATTTATTTTAAACTAGCAAAATACCCGCGCTTCGCAGTGGCGAAGTACTGCATTAAAATTTTTATTAAGAAGAAAATTAAACCTTTTTAAACTGAGGGAAAATATACCAATAATTATTTGTTAAGGATCTCTTTGTATACCACATTGTCAGTTCGGCCCTCCAGTTGTAATATGACCAAGCTGTGCGCTGAGCTTACTCTTGAGCATGTAACTTACAGTCGGCCATGTGAACAGTAATCTTGTCTCAAATCTCACAGCGTGGATTGCTGCTGTCACAATCAGTTTGAGTTTCATGGTTTGTTTCAATTACGACAGTATTTGCAGGACTTGTGCTGAAGTGACATCTGGATAAGTTACTGAGTTGAACCTACTTATGCCAAGCCATACCTCTGATAAATAAAATTTTCCCCTCAACTGACTGTTAAACACAAGCAAACAAAAGCAGATATGTAAAATAAGTGTATAAATATATTAAATAAAACACAATGACAAAAACAATAATACACATTTCCAACGTAGAATATATCTATATATGTATATCCCTCCACCAAAGCAGCACATATACAATAAGAAACCCTCCTTTGGCCCTGCAAACGTATAACAAACACAAAACACAAATAACAACAATGGATGAATACTGAACTGTCAATGAACGTGAAATTGAGTCCGGGTAAATATCTGTCCAGAATACGGATGACCGATTCAAAAAAAAAATGGTTGCGTTTGAATCTCCCAAATAAAAATGGAACAATCTCACCGTGCTTCCTTGGTGTATGGTGGATAATAATGTCCAACCCCGGGGTTTCTGGCGATGACTGAGCTGTCGTAAATCCGGCGGAATGAGAAGCAAACTGGGAACAAGGCGTGATGTGAATAATGGCAGAAAATGATGATCTGTTGTCGGTAATGAAATCTCCATCTCTCTCTTTTCTCCCTCCTGATCGTTTAAAAAGTGATGAGCCGGATGGAACTGGAAAAACTCCGGTACTGACGTGTCCAGAGGTCGCTGCCTCCCCAGTTTCCCATTACGGGGACGACATTTAAACAGACACGTATTAGTTTAAACGGGGTGCTGTGACGAGACACGAACTGGGTGCAACAGTATAAACAACAAATACCTGTGTGGCCCCACTACAATTTTATGCAAATATTTAAGGTTATTTCATAAAATAGAAGCTTACAAAGACGTCTGTTAAAACGTGTGCACTGATTTGAATGTATTTGTCCAGGTTTTGATTGACTATTGTCTAATACTAAGTAACACTGAACATTCAACACATTTTTTTGACAAAAAGTTTAATTTGTGGGACTACTGCATCAAGTAGCCTGAATCGCAATAGGAAATGCATTGTGGGCCAATTGTACTGTCTCATGCCTATTGAGGGGCATTTGGCCCGGCCTGGTGCCCCAGAAGTACTGGAGCGAAGATCAAATTTGGTCAAACCAGCTAGACGTGTCACACAAATGGCTTCACAACTCTCCAGTTCAGACCAACTGTCAATGTGTTCTATTTCTGGCCGTATGGTACATTTAAAAAAAGGGCAAATATCATGAAAAGGGCCACAGAGGGCACAGTGACAGTGCGACTGCTTGACTGGTTTAGGGTCCTGGGTTCAATACCTGTGTGGGGTTATCACATTTCCCTGTGCCCATGTGGGTTTCTCTGGGTACCCAGTTCTCATGCCACGTGCTAAAGACAGCATGGTTCAGGATAAGTGAGATCTCGACGCTGGTCTGCTTCAAGTGAATGTGGGGGTGTTTAGGTGCATCAGGTTAAGGTTTGGTTTTGTCCTTAATGTTGTTACTGCTGATGTGGCTTATGTATCGGAAGGTTGCCAGTTTGAATCCCGTAAATGCCAAAAGGGACTCTGTTCTGCTGGGCCATTGAGCAAGGCCCTTAACCTGCAATTACTGAGCGCTTTGAGTAGTGAGAAAAGCTCTATATAAATGCAAAGAATTATTATTAAGAATTGTGAAACCCATTTTGGTGGATTAGAAAATGTGAGTGCGCTTTGGCTAAAATTTTTGGGGACAATTTAGAACAGGGGTGTCGAACTCCGGTCCTGGAGGGCCACAATGGTTGTAGGTTTTCATTCTAACAACCTTCTTAATTAGTGACCTGTTTTTGCTGCTAATTAACTTTGGCCTTAGTTTTAATTAACTCCGCTCAGACCCCTTAGTTCTTTCTTTTTCCTTAATTAGCAGCCAAACAATAATGTGACACAAAACGAACAAACAGGTGACCAGCTAACCACATTATCTGAACATAAAGAAAGGTGAGGGTCTCGGTAAGGTTGATCTCTCAAGTCAATAATCAGAAACAGAAAATCAACAGTTTGGGAAATGTCTGCTGTGGCAGAATGAGAGCAGCAACAAGCCATGGAATTAAGTAATGAGTCTAATTAACAGCAAGAATTGGCTTCTCATTAAGGAACAGGTTGGAATGAAATTGGTTGGAGTTTGAAGCCCCAATTTAGCTGGTTATCTGTTGGCTCGTTTCATGTTTCATTTCTGTTTGGCTGCCATTTAATGAAGAAAAGAATCAATTGAGAGGACCGAATCCTTAAAATCAGGGCTATTAAAATGGAGGGAAAAGAAGTTCATTAGCAGTGAAAACTGGTGAACTGTTAGAATGAAAACCTGCAGCCACTGCGGCCCTCCCGTGCTTTAGAAGATTAATTTTTGACCTTTGGTTTTACAGAAGCTTTGTTTTTATATGTATATAACTTTTATATCATTTTATATATTTGAGAAAAGATTTTAAGTGAGTCGCATCACCATTTCAATAGTCGCAGATAACGGGTAGCTGGGGAATCACTGACAGGGGTCTCCATCCTGACTTGCATCTCGAGGACACATTCATAATTACTCGTGCATCACAGAAGCCCCCTGGTCGGAGATAACTGACTCGATCAGTGAAGGTTACACACTCGTGGTTTGGAGACTCTGCTTTTTACTCACAGCTCTTTAGTCTCAGCTTGGTTTGTCATTGTATTTTGCCTCTGGTACAAGAACAGACAGATTTCCTCCCGTTTGTGTCTTTTGGAAAGACTCTCTTTTGTGTTCTGAGTTTATTCACTAAAAATACACGTCTCCTGGTGAACAGCTTTAAATATCATAGCAGTTGTTTTTGAACACTCGTGGCCAACGGCATACCCGAGAGAGTCAGTGGGCCAGCTGTGTCTTCATAACTGGTGGAAGAGGCTTCAGTTCCAGTAGTCCATTAACAAAAAAACTGGATGTCTCTGAAACAGGACTTTCCCTAAATAAGGCTGTGATTTTAGCAGTTCGTATGTGAAATGAACTGGAAGAACGAATCGTATTTTGTTGAAAAACATTGTATTCTCTATCTCCAGGTATGGTCTGCTGTACTTTAGGCACAAAAAAAAAAATGTATCAACGACTGGAGTTACTGTGCTCAAAATCAATATGTTGCCATCATTTTACAATGCTTATCGCTTTCCCAAATTTCATGAAGAATGAATGAGTTATCATGTCAGTGAGCTCACATCCCAACACAGAAATGGACATCACTCAGAAAGTGGGCAAACTGCACACCGGGCTACACAGAACACGTAAATCTGTCAGAATGGAGAGCCTATCACAATACTTCTCTCATGTGCCTATAAAAGAGCCCTCACCTCCTTCTCTCCAGAGTATCCTTGCGGGCCGCTGGTTTGACTTTGTGTTGCTGACGGAGTCCCGACCTGCATTGTGAGGGAGAGTCAGTTATGGCACTACGGCCACGTGGCACGATTACCCGAAGGTGATCCGCCTCGCAGGATCCAAGTTGTCAAGGACCCGAATGGCTGGACCAGGCCAAAGGCATGCCCACGTAACACTTGGCTGCAGCAGACTGAGGGCGGGACTGGACCACGTGTCTGTCTGGGGGGTTGCCAACCAGGATCCCGAGCTGTTTCATTGTGTGGTGGGTGTGGCAACGCGCTGTACAAGTGCCCGATAAAACCTGATCTGCACCACCTTGAAAGCGTTCATATTTTATTGTTGTACAACGCTGAACCTTAGTAGATTTAGACAGATCAACAAAAAAAGAATTCGTTAATGTCGCAGTGAACACAGATGGACTAAATGAATTACATCTATAAAAAAACAACAACAATATTTATTTCTGTCACACATTTTTAAACAAATGATGAGTTTACAGGATGAAAAAAGAGAAAAAAGACAAAATTAATAAGAAAATAGAATTAGGGAACACTAATTAACATAGAATAAAAGTAAGGTCCGATGGCCAGGGAGGACAGAAAAAACAAAAAAAACACAGCTGGAGAAACAAAATAAAATCTGCAGGGGGTCCGAGACCACAAGACCACCTGCTCAGCCCCCTCTAGGCATTCTATCTCACATCAATGACCTCAATCAGTCCTCATGGTATTCAGGGTTCACATGGAAGAACTTGATGATGACGGTCATGTGATCAAAAAAGAATGTTAATATATGCGCTTTATGAACTTTATTTTAATATATATATCGTAATGGTACATTAGAATATTAGAACATATTTGTAGGAAGTCACTGCGCACTGGAGAGACTCCAAAGGACTGGAAAATGATATTAAAAGGGTGATTGGCCAGATCAGAGAAACTACAGGCCAGTAAGCTTAACATGCATCACAGGAAAATTAATGGAAGGAATTATTAAGGATAAGATTGAGCAACACATGGCAAGGACAGGACAGTCAGAGTGGGCTCAGAAGAGGGAGGTCGTGTTTTACTAACATGCTGGAATTCTATGAGGAGACAACAAAAGGAGACGACCAGAGAGGAGCAGATGAGATTATTGATGTGGAAATTCAGAAAGCATTTGATGAGGTGCCACATGAGAGGGTGGGCATCAAACTAAAAGAAGTGGCAGTTTAGGATGTAGGTGGGTGCAGAATTGGCTCAGACACAGGAAGCAGATGGTGATGGTGTGAGGAACCTCATCAGAATTGGGTGATGTTAAGAGTGGTGAACAGCAGGGGTCAGTGTTAAGGCACTGCTATCTATACTAATAAAAGGCAAAGCCCTCACTGACTGACTGACTGACTCATCACTAATTCTCCAACTTCCCGTGTAGGTAGAAGGCTGAAATTTGGCAGGCTCATTCCTTACAGCTTACTTACAAAAGTTAAGCAGGTTTCATTTTGAAATTCTACACGTAACGGTCATAACGGTCGACAACGTCCGCCATGTTGAACTTTCTTATTTATGGCCCCATCTTCATGAAATTTTGTAGGCGGATTCCCTGCGCTAACCGAAACCGATGTATGTACTTATTTCGATGGTATGATGCCACTGTCGGCCGCCATATTGAATTTTCCAAACATCACTAATTCTACCAACTTCCCGTGTAGGTAGAAGGCTGAAATTTGGTACTTATTTCAGTGATATGATGCCACAGTCGGCCGCCATATTGAACTTTTCAATGGTCTTTGTTACTTATGGGCCCATCTTCAAGAAATTTGGTACGCGGGTTCCCAACGCTAACTGAATCCTACTTACGTACATATATACGTCCATAGCCTGCAGCTCGGTCACTGTGTGAGGCGACGTTGGGTCCCCCATCACAACACCTCCCACGTTGTTGGCTGCCTGCCTATATAAGGCCGTCCGTCGCTCCAGTCTCTACATTCCCTTCCTTGCTTCGTCACGGGATTCACGTCTCCCTGCTGATAACTACAGCCTTTTTATTTAATCCATGGCTTCTCCGCTGTTTTATTGTTCATTTATTATGATTATAGTTATTGTTTAGGTATTTTAGACTTACTTTACATTGTTCAGGTACCCATTTCCTTTATCATTCCAACCGTACCCCCATTACCATGTCTATCGAGGTGATCACCATCGATCAAAGAACTGTCACTTACCAAGTGGTTTCCATGCCCGGAGATGGCACCTGCCTTTTCCATTCTCTTTGCTACATATTGCACAGCCATATCAGGCTCACTCTTGATATCCGGAGGAACATTGTGTCTTATGTATTGAATGACTGGGACAGGTTCAAGGTTTGGACTGATGACGGTACAGGAGATAATTATACTACACAGGAGCACTAGAAGAGTGAAATGCTTAAGCCCTTCACCTATGGTTCTGCATGTGAGTTGATGGCTGCCGCTGAATTGTTCGGTTGGTGCTTTCAAGTGTACCGAAATGGCCAAATATTTTACACCTTTCGACAACCGCCAATGCCTCTTAAACATCTTA
>JANRMT010062834.1:65775815-65817746 GCA_026402145.1 Polypterus bichir lapradei | reverse complement strand
TTCTGCACTCTCATGTTCAAGAACTACAACAACAATTTCAACCTTAGACTAATTACTGCTTATAGAAAATATACAAACTTAAAAAGACATATTTGTTCATGTTTCATGTACTAGCAAGAAAAGAAATAAATTTGTTCAGTTTTAACAAGAAAAAGATTTTTATATAGAACTAGCAGATTACCCAGTGGCTTTACTCACTGAGCGGAAGGGAGAAAAATAAAATGCAGAATCTGGAGGAATTTGTGGCTGGCATCAGGCAACTGACGCCTGTGTGACGTGGTAGCCTGTGAAAACTGCGTTCAGGCGTTTGTGAGGCCCTCAATTGTGATTGTCGTATACGTTGATCAGTGAGCCTTCTCTCTTGATCTGCTTCTGTCTCACTTTCTTCTGTGTAACCTAACTCTTTTTGTCGATATTGGGGAACTTCAGGAACCGTCAACAATTTTTTTTGGGGGGTTTTCCCCCGGTATTTTAAATGTCGGCATAATCCTAGACTGTTTGGTAGGAGCCGTGCTGCCAAACGATGTCATCTGAAAACACGAATTGTATTTCGTAATGTTGTGTAGAAAATGAGTTGAATGTGGATTTGCGCCAGAAATAAGAGACAACAACGGTACAGGTGGATGGCTTAAAGGGTTAATTTCACATTGCCGTCTGAACAACGCATCCCACGTGATTCAAATTTAAACCGCGCCGCTCAGCGTCTACTTTGTTCTTACGACCCGTTGCCGCTGATGGCGGTTTACAGCTCAGCACAGTTAAAAAGTGTATAGACGCAAAGCTGTTTTCTTCATCACTTCTACTGTCAAGAACTGGGAATTAAAAAAAAGTTACAATGTGGCAGTTTTGTCTGTCTCTCAACGCTAGAGTCCAGAGCGGAGAGCTGGGAGAGGGCGACACGGGGCGCACTACAAATACGTGACTTCCATATCGCATGGTCATATGTAATTTCTGTTTCAAACACGAAAAGAATGTTATATACGAGGTAGATAAAAACTGCACATTTTAAAGACTAATTTTTCAGTCATTTCAAATTCATACTCAAAATTTTATTTATGCAGTGTGTGGACTGTGAATCAATATACGTGGGAGAGAAAAAAATCCTTTTCAAAAAGGAAGATTCATTCAACATCTTAGGTTGATGAACTGCCAAACTAAAAGCACGGCTCTCTGTTAGCATTTCTCGTGTGATACTCGTCATCCGATTGTGTTCAGTTTGGAACATCATGGTGACTGGAATAAAACCAAACGACTAAAGAAGGAAAAGGAATGGATTGAGGAATTAAATATCTATGTCCCTTATGGTGTAAATTAAACATAATGAGGGAGAAAAAAACAAAAGTAGGTTAGGATTCTAGTATAATTATTTGTATTTACAATTGTTTACTGATTACCTTTATATACAGTCCCAGGGTAATTAAAAATTAGAGAATATTTAGATTTTAAATGAGAAATTAGTTCACCAGAGCCCAGCTCCCAGGCTCTAAGCCTAACCATTCCAAATTAAACTCTTAATTTAAAAATTAATTAATGGAAAGCCTAAACTTGAGATTTGAAACCGTAATGTTAAAAAATGTCATCATAATGTTAAATAAATAACTCTAATGTTAATTCTAAGCCTAAAAAATTAAACCCCTAATGTTAAAAAGTTTAACCCCAATTCTAAAAATAATTCAAACCTAAAGTTAATAAAATTATATAGAACCACAAATAATAAAACTTGAATGAACAAAACTTAGTAACCCTAATGCTAAAAAAAAACAGTGAAACTCCAAAAGAAGAAAATAATTTGACTTTAAATATTTTAGGATTTTTTATTGATTTGAAATAAAATTCTACATTTTAAGACATAAGTCAAAGAATAATAGAATCCTAAATATAATACAGAGAAGAACACATGAGATATCAGTCTGTATGAGAACAACATAGTGACCTACTGACCTACTCATAAGGTGGCCTCTCAATTTTCCGACCCCATTGTGCATTCAAACCCAATATTTTTTCTTCCTATGTGTAATTCTTTACATTTACTGACATTAAATTTCATTTGCCATAAATCTGCCCAAGCCTGTATGCTATCCAAGTCCTTCTGTAATGATATAACGGATTCCAAATTATCTGCTAATCCACCTATCTTGGTATCACCTGCACACTTAACCAGCTTGTTAATTATATTCCTATCTAAATCATTTATATATGTTAAAAATAGCAGCGGCCCTAGCACTGACCCCTGCTGGTCACCACTCTTAACATCGGCCAGTTCTGATGAGGTTCCTCGCACCATCACCCTCTGCTTCCTGTGTCTGAGCCAATTCTGCACCCATCTACAAACATCACCCTGAACTGCCACTTCTTTTACTTTGATGTGCAACCTCTCATGTGGCACCTCATCAAATGCTTTATGAAATTCAAGATAAATAATATCATAAGCTCCACTTTGATCGTATCCTTTTGCTGCCTCCTCATAGAATTCCAGCATGTTAGTAAAACACGACCTCCCTCTTCTGAGCCCATGCTGACTGGTCAGAATAACTCCTGTCCTTGCCATGTGTTGCTCAATCTTATCCTTAATAATTCCTTCCATTAATTTTCCTGTGATGCATCTGTGGACGAAAACTCAGACCAGACAGCATGGTGCGGTTATAAAGCAGCTTTATATTTCAGAGTCACGGTGAGAAGAGTTTCAGAAAAGCAGACAATCAAATATACATGACAGCGTCAGGGCTATTCTGAACCCCGTCTGTTGGGTGGGGTCCCGTTTTATACCCCTAGAATGTGTGATTTAATATCATTATAAAATGCAACAGTCACCATATTTATTATACACAGTCCTTGAGCCCCTTTAACGTCCCTTGTAAAACTTGATTTCTTGGCTCCTTTTGTTATGGCGTTCAGATGTAAGCTAAGGGACAACGTGATAAGGCAGACTCATGTGTGGAATGCTCAGACCTTGAGTCCTTTGCACAAATAGTTTTCTGTTTGCTAAAACAAAGCATGCTATTACATGGTTTAGTAAAGCTTACTTCTCAGATATGAATTAGTACAAGGGAACGAAGAGAACATTCGTCTTCCACATTCCCCCTTTTTTTAGCAAACAAAAAATATTTGATCAGGGGAGAGTTGAGTGGGAAAGGGTAGGAGAGGAGGATGGAGTGGAGTGAGCGGAGGAGTGTGGGGTGGCTGTGCTGATCTGAAGCATTTTTTCTTTGTGTAAAAAGTAAGCCTTTGCCATAGAGGCAGTAACATACTTGGATACAATGTATCTTATCAAGGGAACAATACAGCAAGCTACAAGCAGGAGAATGATAAAAGCAACTGTAAGAGAAATGAGAACTGACTTTAGCCATTGGCCCCAGGACCCAAAAGTGGACATAAACAATTTGTCCCAAGGATTAGAAATGCCAGAATTAGTAGCTAGTTCATTAGAGAGAGCAGTCAAATCAGCTAAAGCACGGGTGATTAATCCATCAGGAGCTGTATTATTAAGGAAGGATATAAGTATCTTGGTATGCATCACCAAACATAGCACAAACGCCTCCTTTCTCAGCCAGGAGCATATCTAAAGCCAATCGATTTTGCCAGGTCATGAGGGATGTTTTTTTTAAGTTGCTCATGGATACCTTCAACAGCTTCTTAGTAAAATTTAAGAATCATTGTTGATTGTAATAGAGGTCATTAATCCAATCTACATTTTTGTTTATAGTAACCTGAGGAAAAATAGACTCAAATCCGGCAGCAACTTGGTCCCTTGCCTTGAACTTATCAGGGACTCCACGAGGGACTCCAATGGAATCAAAATACACCCCAGGGCTATGTAGGGCAAACTGGGAAGGGTCCACAGAACGGGGTTGACGACGTCGGCCAAACATGGTCGACACATAGAAGGCAGTTAAAGGGAAATGTCAGAAAGGCATAACAAGTTGTATTAAAGCAGAAGTGCCAGTCCAGTCAGGTGGAAGGATGTCAAGCAATTAGACCTACGGCACATCCACCAAATATCAGCTCGTGGAGTATTCTGAGTAATCAGAAAAATTGATAATTTGGAAGCTAAAGAGGAAGAATTAACCGGAAAAGTTTGGAAACAAAAAGAGGATGGGATATTACCAACATTTGTGCCATGAGAAGAAGTAAGGTTTCTAAAAAAACAGGTATAAATACCTTCATCAGGCTGGAACATCGGGGGAGTCATGGGAAGAGTAGGGGAAAAAAGAAGGGAAAGTGTAATGCAATTAGAGTCAATTGGAATAGAGGAAGAGATAAAAAGGGCAAGTAGGCAAGGAAGGCCAGTAGGATCAGATATGTTAGAAAGAGGAAAAGGGACAGTGGCCAAATGTGGCCTAGCTGTAGCACATGCATAGCAATCAGATTGATTCACTTGTCTAGCCGAATATAATACCCATTGCAGCCAACGGTTCTGATCCCCATACCCAGTTTCAATTGAAAAAGTGGAAGAAAAGGTGGAAATATTCATGACTTTGACCAGGGGCGGGTTTGGACCAGGGGTACGAGAGAGAGGTGTGTGTGTGGGGAAATGGGAGGTGTTAGTAACAGGGTTCTCAACCTTAATTTGAAATCTCCCTAGAGGATCTATTCCAGATACATATGCCCCTAAAATATATATTCCTGAATCATGTAAAGAAGGGTTCTTCAGAGTAATGATCAAAGGGTTACAATGGTATTCGGCACATTCATGAGGGGCATGTCCTTTTTTAATAGAAAAACGATATTTCAGACCATACTTCTGGGCCTTATAGGGTTGATAACCCCAGTCATCAGTTCCAGTATTAGCAAAAACCCAGTCCCACTTGTCACACTTACTTCCGAATCCAGAGTTTGTAACAGTTACACACACATGTTTGTCAGACCAGGTCCACTGGACTTGTCGATCAGTCCCACAGTCAATAATAGAACAGAAATCCACCTGAACTGATGTGGTGATTCCGAAAGGAAAAGTCAAGGTGACCAGAGCAGTCGACAAGGGGATGGAAAGACATAGTAGGACCACAATCAAGGGTGCCATCTTTTACAATGTGAGATGTGAATCCAAGCAGGCAGTCCCTTAACTTTAACAGCGTGTGGTGTCGACAGCAGAACTTGGAACGGTCCTCTCCACCGAGGGTGATGCCAATGTTTCCTTCGAGTATCTCTAACAAGAATCCAGGTTCCTAACAGAATCGGGGAGTCCTTTGATGGAGGACTAGTTCTCCAGGCCTGATTCACCTGCTTGTGGACTTCCTTCAGAGAAGCTCGGAGACCTGTAAGACTGGAAAGAAGATCATTGTCCACAGTATGCAGTGTAACATTACCTATGACCATGCCGACTGGCATGGGCCATCTGGTCAGAATTTCGAATGACGACAGCCCTAACTGCCGATGTGTTCTTCCCCTTAATCCCATCAAGGCCAGAGGCAGAGCATCAGGCCAAGTTAAATTTGTTTGCTCACAGATTTTAGTCAATTTAGATTGTAAGGTATCATTGCATCGTTCCACAATAACTCCACTCTGGGGGTGGTATTTGCAATAATGATGCACATTTATCTGGAGCCAGGTGGTTAATTCATTTATAACGGAATTTACAAAGTGTGTGCCATTATCAGTTTGTAATTTCTGCGGTATGCCCCATCTTGGAATGATTTCCTTTTTCAAAGCTTTTGCCACAGTTTTGGCATCTGCATGTTTGGAAGGGAAAGCTTCCACCCATCGGGAGAACACATCAACAATTACTAAACAGTGTCGGTACCCCTTTGATGGTGTTAATTCAATGAAGTCCATTTGAAGGTGTTTGAATGGACCCATTAGGTTAGGTGTAACGGCGGGACTTACCTGGGTGCCGTTTCCTATATTAAACTTTTGACATAATGCACAGCGCCTGCAGAACTGCTCTGCATATGTAGAGAAACCTACAGCTTCCCAATGTTTTTCAACATCTTTGAACCATGGCGTCTTTTCCAGCATGGTCTAGGCCATGTGCGATTTTTTGCCATACCTGGAAAAGAAGCCTTTGGGAGGAAATGTTTGTTAGTTTGCTTATGGGTCCAGACTCCATCAGAGAGGAACCCTTCTTTGGACTATTTCCTCTTTTCTGTGTCCATGGCTGCACTCTGTAAAGAAATAATTTGATTATCAGTGTCCTGGTCATTTTTCTGTTGGAATAAAGAGATTGTTGTGTTATTATACGCAGCCCGTTTAGCAAAATGATCAGCTAATTCGTTTCCTTTGCTGACAGGATCCTGTTTTCCTGTGTGAGCTTGACATTTAACGATCGCTAGCTTTGATGGTTTCGTTATGGCCTCTAAGAGGGATTCTTTTAGTTTTTGATGCTGAATGGGCTTGCCAGTACTGGTCCTGAATCCCCCGAGTTTCCATAATGCCCCATGATCATGGCAGACTCCAAAAGCATATCTAGAATCAATATAGATAGTTACAATTTTCCCTCTGACAACTGACAAGCTCGGGTGAGAGCTATCAATTCAGCTGCCTGCACGCTTAAACTTGAAGAAATTCGGTTTGCTTCCAGCAGGTGGTCACCTTTGACCACTGCAGAGCTGGTTGAAGGTGTTCCATTTTCCAATCGTAAAGAACATCCATCCACAAAAATGATCTCTCCTGTTCATAGGGGTGTTTCGGGTATGTCTGGTCTAGGTTTTATAACCTTAGTTATTTCGTCATGACAATTGTGGGGCTCCCCTTCCTTTTTCAGTTGGAAGAAAAGTAGCTGGATTTAAGGTGGAGCACCTTTCTATGGTAACGTTTGACAACGTACAGAGTACATTTGATAGTGTATTGCCCTAGCAGTAGTGAGATGTGAGGTTTTAGCCTGTACTAAAATGGAGTGTACGGCGTGAGGCACTTTTACCACTAGGGGGCTCATGAGCACTATATCTGTACTGGCTAGCACGGCCTCTGTTGTGGCTGCTCCAGCTCTGAGACAGGTTGGAAGTCCCGCAGCCACTGGATCCAATTTTTTCGAAAAATAGGCTATTGGCCTTTGTTTTTTCTCCATGAGGTTGTGTAAGAACTGTATTCATATATCCCCCCTTTTCGTCCACAAACAGAGTGAATGGACAAGATAGTCGACAGTCCCAACGCATGCGCAAACAGTAGGGCACTTTTTTTTTTTTTTTTAAGTCACACAGAGCCTTCTCAGCTTGATCATTGCATGCCACCTGACCAGAAATGGGGAGAGCATGGGTGATCGCTAAAGGTTGCAAAGGCTGTGCTCTTTCAGTGAAGTTTAAAATCCAGTGCCGGCAGTATCCTAGAATGCCTAATACAGACACAACCTTTGCCTTGTAACAGGTCTAGGAAGATTTTGAATGGTGTTTATACGATCGCTAGAGAGAGAGAGAGCTCTTGTTTCACAAGAAATGTCATGACCTGAATATTTCACAGTTGTTTGAATTAACTGCAGTTTTGTTTTAGAAACTTTATGGCCATTTGCTGCTAAAACTAATAATTTCTGAGTATCACGTGCACAATCTTCTTCTGTAGTACTACACATTATATCATTTACATACTGTATCAATACACTGTCTTTATCTGGCCTTTTAAATTTTGAGCAAGAGCTTATCCAATACACAAGGGCTGCAGTATATCCCTGAGGCATAACGGTCCATGTCCAACGGTGGTTTTAGAAAGTAAAGGCAAACCAGAATTGAGAGTCGGGGTGCAAAGGAATACAAAAATAAGCGTTAGCAAGGTCAATAACAGAGAAATAACTGGCGGACGGGGGTATCGTAAAAAGAATAGTGGAAGGATTAGGAACAATAGGTGCCCTAGGAAAAACTGCAGAATTAACGTGTCGAAGATCTTCAACAAACACGCCATGAACCGTCAGCCTTTTAAACAGGTAAAACGGGGGAGTTGACTGGAGAGTATTTAATTTGAATGATTGCTCCACGTTTCACGAGATCGGAATGTACGGTGGAGATGCCAGCCTCTGCTTCTGGAGACAGAGGACACTGGGCGCGATGCGGGCGGAAGGAGGATTTTCCGGTAAATCACCAGTGGCTCACAGTGCGCTATCCTTCCATAATCATTTTTCCCCTGGGACCAAAGTGCATCGGGAAGTGAGGAAAGCCAAGAGGGATATGAAGTCTGAAATGAAAATGTGGAGAGGGTGGGATGGCATAATGAACGGATAAATGGAAGGTCATTCCGAAGTAAAATCTTAGTTATCAAATGATCTGAAGTATCAAAAATACCCGGAGCAACGTGCAGCCAGTCCGTCCTATCGAGACATTGTCCCACCCATTCCCCAATTTCAACTCAGTGAACGGTGCTAGAATTGGCTAAAGAAACATGGGGAACCAAACCTCCTAAATAGAAAACGCTTTGTGAATATGTGAGGTGCACTGACAGCAGCAGCTTTGTTGGATGAGAAAAAAATGCAAGGGATATGAAGGGTCTCTGGGCTCGTACCTGAAGAGAGAAAAGATTCTAACCAAGGTGTGTCCACTTCAGCAGGGAAGTACTGGGCAGTGCAGTGGAGGGTGTTGGGGACTTGCAAGTGGGGAAAAAGACTTGAAGGAAAAGAGTGTAGGGCTTTAAGGAGAATGGCGTGTGAGGAGATGTTGGGGGGAGGTTTGGCACAGGAATTTAGGAATAGAACAGTAAAACCCTCGTTCAGTTACAGAAATAGAGAGGGAGAGCTTAGTCATCAGATCCCTTCCTAACAGATTAACAGGGCAGAGCTGATATGACAAAAACCGGTGCATCAAAGTGGAACCACTGGAATGAAGCTGAACCCAAAGAGGTTTAGACACCAGCAAAACATGAGGTTGTCCAGAAGCAGTAAGCACACTCACTGTATCTTTCGAGGCAGACTAGAAAAGCAGTTTCAGTGCCATTCACCAGCAAAGTCAATAAAGGATCTGTGTCCGCATGACAAGTGAGCAAAGGCAACTGAAGAGAATGGCTGGGGGTCCCCGTGAAAGGAATATCCTCAGGTTCAGGTAAGGAAGGCGGGGGAGGAAGCTGATGTGGGCAATTGCGGCAGAAGTGTCCCATCGTAACAGGCAAGATGTGTAGGTGCTTGATCTGAGGGGAGAGGCGGCTGAGCAGATGAAGAATTCAGATTAGGAAATAAAAATCCACGACCTCTCCCCAGCTTCGCGATTAACTTGGTCTGAGTGTCTGACCATTTTTGTTTGGTCTGTCGTTCAGCATGCTCCGCATGTCATTTAACTTCATCAAAAGTCGTACTTTCCCATCCAAATACAGGACGTGCGTACTTTATTTTGAATATCATTTCTGAGTCCTGACACAAAAGGAGGAACCGCTGCCTTGGCATGGTCGTCTGGGCTGTCTAAGCCAGAATGGTTTGTCATCAAGTCCTGAATGCGGTGTGCCCATTCATCTACCGTCTCATCTTTCTTTTGTTTGGCAGCTGAAATAAGGTACCATTCAGTGCCCTTTTTATATTTTGCAGCTATTGCAGTTTTCACGGGTTCCCATTGGGCAAGGAAAGGACCCTCATTATTTTGCCCACGAGGCAATGCCTCATTCCACTGCCACTGTTCTCCATTATGCTGCCCATGATTGACAGTAGCCCAAATGGTGCCCATCTTTCTGCATAGCACCTGGGTCCACTCGGCCGCACTGGGTTTATATATGTTGTCTAGTTGCCGCAACTGTTCCACAAACTTCAACCCACCAATTACCTTAAGATCAGGCAATTTGGACACTAAGTCTTTCAGCTCTTGAATATCCCAGTTACGATGTATCATTACGGTAGTGGGGTTATTGTTTCCTGGGGGTTGTGTGGGATCGTGTCGGGGGTCAGGAACCTCAATTAAAAGGCATGAAAATGTGGGTGCTAAAGATTTTGGGGACTTAAACGCGGTAAGGTTTTCAGGGGACTTATCTCGGAGGGTCTTGCTTCTAGTACGTTGTGAAATGGAGGGCTTTTTGTGTGAGTTAGAAGAGCCTCCCACAGCCCACAGCCCCTAACAAGTGGCCGTCAGTCTCGTCACCTGGATCTGTAAGTGAGGAGGGGTCACACTGATATTGTTCATCAAAGAAATCATCAGTAGCTGGGGCATCGGTAACCACAGGAGCCATTGGGGCAAGGGGTGAAAGAGGCGGTGGAAGGGGTTGTGGGTAAAGTGTTGGGGAAGAGAGCACGGGATATAAAGGGTCTTTTTTATCACTCCTCCTCCTCCTTCCTTTAGACTGGGGTCCCGTATCAGCCTGCACTTTCTGTAAAGCTATAAGCTGCTCTTCCTTTTCCTTTCTATTCTTAAGTTCAGCAACTTAAAGCTCATTCCGTTTCTGTGCCGCTTCCAACGTACGGTCTTTAATAACCAATTCCCATCTGTCATACATATCCATCTGATAAGGACCTCCATTATAACAACCCTGTGTATTTCTGCACAGTATTTTTCTAATGTCCTGTATCTCATTCATATCTCCGGTTCCTTCCACTACGCCATCTACCTGCACTCTCCTTATTCCACTTCCTACATGCCTTTTTTAATATCTAATCCTGTCTTCTTTTCAATGAGCTTTCTAGGGGACCTGCCTTTCAATCCCGACAGCGCACTAGGAGCCTGGCGATCCCCCGAAAACAATCCTTCCAACATTAGGTTTTTTAGGACTCTTGGGGGACTGTTTGACTGGCTTGCAAATTGTTTTTTCCCATAGTAAGCGGCAGGATCTCAGCAGAAAATGTCTCAGCCCTCGATAAACCCCGTTCCACCCGCCGTCCGCTCCTATACCCGGATTACAGCTTCAGGTGACTTTGTGTCCGTTTATTCGCATCAGCAGAATCCTACATCAATACGCCCCGTGGAGTCTGGGATATGGAGGTTTTAACCCCGATCCCTTCATCAGACGGTTTGTATGTGTCAATCTGCCAGGGTATTGTCTCCGTCACCTTAGCAACCCGTTGAGACAAGAGTATGACCAGACAGCGGATGAAAAACTCAACCTCCCGTTTATTTAGACACACATTCTCTAAATACGCCCTTTCACCCCCATTCCTCTAATTATTATAGGAGAGTGCCACTCGCCCCTTTCTAATCCACTTCACAGAGGTGACTAGCTAACATTCACACTGTGCCGTTTTCCGTAGGGTCCCAAAGTCACCTTGCGTGAGTACCTAGAACCCTCCTATGGGTCTGATACAGTATGCTGTTGGAAGCAGACAGCCCTCCCTAGCGGCCACACCAGGCCTCAACCAAGCTGTGGAGGACTCCATCTCCCATGGAGCCCTGCGGGTGGTTGGGGAATCACCGACGGCCAGGGAGGCTGCCACCAAGCTTCCTGGGGGAGGTATTGGACTGCCCATGGTGGCTTCCCCGGAACATAAGCAGCAGGGGCGTCCCTGCTGGGCATGGGACCTGGCTGTCCTTCACAACTGAAAGAATCTCTTAGGATCTTCTTTCGCTTTATCTGCTATATTCCTCTCCAGCTGTCTTATAGCCTCCCTTCTTAATGGTTGCCCTGATGTTCTCATACGCTCTACGATTCTCTTTACAGTCATTAGTCTTATATGCCTTATACAGCAGTTTTTTCCTTTGCAACTTCTTTTTTAACTCTTTATTAATCCACCGTGGAGTTTTTTTAGTTTCCTATTAATTCCAAATTTAGGTATGTATCGGTCCTGCATTACATGTAAAACATTTCTAAACCTGTTCCATTGCTCCTCGACTGTCTCCACATTTAAAAGCTTATCTCAGTCTATCCTACTTAGGCTTTGTCGCATCTGCTCAAAATTAGCCTACCAAAGTTCAACTTAACAATTTTAGTCTTTGCATCTGCACTCTTACAAAATACTGAGAATTGTATTACATTATGGTCACGTGACCCTAGTGGTCCAATCACCTCTACACCCTCAGTTCTATCCTGATTATTACAAAATTATTAAATCCAGACAGGCTTCACCCCGTGTTGGCGCTTTAACATGCTGTGTTAAAAAACAATCACTGATTACTTCTAAAGACTCCTGCTCTTGTGCTCCTCCATCTGCAAGGTTATCACAGTTAATATTTAATTAATTAAAGTCCCCCATGACTATAGTATCTCCCTGTAAACTTGCCCTTTTGATATTACTAAGAAGATGTGTGTTGAAATTACTGTCTGAATTGGGAGGTCTATAACACACTCCTAAAATAAGACCTCTTTCCCTAATATTTTCCAGGCGAAGCCAGATGTCCTCACTAAGATGGGGCTCATCATCCAACTGAAGATGACTTACATTTAAACCCTGTTTGGCATAAACAGCAACCCCACCTCCTTTTCTGTTCTGTCTATCCTTCCTAAAAAATGTGTATCCCTCTATGTTACACTCATCCCCATCTTTGTTATTTAGCCAGGTTTCTGTTATTGTTAAAATATCATAATCATAATTATGCTCTGCTACATACAACTCCAACTTACCTTATGTTTCATACTTCTAGCATTAAGGCAAGCTATTTTTAATGTGTTACTCCTTCTACATTTAAATATTTGCTTAGAATTTACATTACTAACCATTCATTATCCAACCCGCTATATTCTAACTACAGGGTCACAGGGGTCTGCTGGAGCCAATCCCAGCCAACACAGGGTGCAAGGCAGGAAACAAACCCCGGGCAGGGGAATTTACATTACTATGCATTTTTATTTCTACACCATTGTTTGTTCTTCCATGTATAGATCTAAACCTGGCCTGTCCTAAAATCCCTGCCCCCCATTCCCTAGTTGAAACAATCCTCGACTAGCCTACACATACGCCTCCCCAATACATTGGTGCCCCTCCAGTTCAGATGTAACCCATCACGGTGGAACAGGTCCCATCTGTTCCAAAAGGAGTCCCAGTGCCCCAAAAAAACTATACCCTTCTACTCTGCACCAACATTTGAGCCACGCGTTAAACCTTCTAATCTCCTCAATCTCACCTGGACTGGCGCGTGGCACAGGCAGAAATTCAGAGAAGACTACCTTGTCAGTTCTGCTCCTCAGCTTGGCACCTAATTTTTTGAATTTGGATCACAGAACTGACAGACTACCCTTATGTAGTCATTTGTTCCAACATGGACAGTGACAACTGGATCCACCCCCGCTCTGGCCAAGAGCCTATCCACCCTACCAAGGATGTCTCCCACCTGTACTCCTGGAAGGCAACACACCGTGCGAGACTCTCTCTCTCTCTCTGGAGCACACCTGCGCTTCAGTCCCACTAACGATTGAGTCCCCAACTATCAGTATCTTTCTCTTTTTGGGAACTGGTTTTGAGGTGGCCAGTTGGGGCTCTTAATCCCTGCCTACCACCTCAGAATTATCAGAGTCACCGTCCAGCTCCGCAAGGACATGATAACAGTTTGACACTTCTAATTCTGGGGTTGATGCCCCCGGAGAGTGTGCACCCTTTACCTTACGCCTTGTGACCGTGACCCACCTATTCCTACCTGTCTGGTCTAGAATCTCCTCCCGCACCACCTTGGGGGTGCACACTGTCTCTCTAAAGGACACCTGGGCCAAGTCTGCCAATTCTCTATTACAACGCAGGTCAGCCAACTCCTCCTCCAGTTCAGCGACCCTGAGCTCAAGGTGCTGGATCAGCTGGCATCTCTTGCAGGTGTAGCCCTCATAGACAAGTGGCTTTTCGAAACCATCATCTAAAAAGTCCAACATCCAACAGGACTTGCATTGCACTGGCCTCATTATTAAAATTTGTTTTGGGATTACTTAACTATTAAAACACTATTACTAAAAATATCCATTCTTCCTCTGCAGCTTGAGCAGAGATGCCCAGACTTCCCTCTCCCCGGCCACTTCTTCTAGCTCTTCTGGGGGAATCCTGAGATGTTCCCAGGCCAGCCGAGAGACATAGTCCCTCCAGCGTGTCCTGGCTCTTCCCTGGTGCCTCCTCCTGGTTAGATGTGCCCACAACACCTCACCAGGGAGGCGTCCAGGAGGTATCCTGATCAGATGCCTGAGCCACCTCATCTGACTTGTGTCGATGCGGAGGAGCAGCGGCTCTACTCTGAGCTTCTTACCCTATCTTTAAGGGAAAGCCCAGACACCCTGCGGAGGAAACTCATTTCAGCCACTTGTATTCGCGATCTCGTTCTTTCGGTCACTACCCACAGCTCATGACCATAGGTGAGGGTAGGAACGTAGATCAACTGGTAAATTGAGAGCTTTGCCTTACAGCTCAGCTCCTTTTTCACCACAACAGACCGATGTGGAGCCCGCATCACTGCGGATGCCGCACCAATCCGCCTTTCGATCTCCTGCTCCATTTTTTCCTCACTCGTGAACAAGACCTCGAGATACTTGAACTCCTCCACTTGGGGCAGGATTTCGCTACCAACCCTGAGAGGGCACTCCATCCTTTTCCAGCTGAGGACCATGGTCTCGGATTTGGAGGTGCTGATTCCCATCCCAGCCGCTTCACACTCGGCTGCGAACCGATCCAGAGAAAGCTGAAGGCCACAAAACACATGTAGACTGGTTGGGCAAACTCCCATGCATCCTCCAGGACCTTGCCAAGGGTGTAGAGCTGGTCTACTGTTCCGTGACCAGGACGAAAACCACACTGTTCCTCCTGAATCCAACGTTCGACTATCTGACGGACCCTCCTCTCCTGGACCCCCGAATAGACATTTCCAGGTAGGCTGAGGAGTGTGATCCCTCTGTAGTTGGAATACACCCTCCGGTCCCCTTTCTTAAAGAGGGGGACCACCACCACCCCGGTCTGAACGCCATCCAAAGTTTTTATACTTCATGGTAGGTTTTCTGAACCACTCTTTGTCTCATCCCTCGTCTAAGACCAGTTTGCCTTGGGTGACTCTACCAGGGGCATAAAGCCCCGGACAACAGAGCTCCTAGGATCGTTGGGACATGCAAACCCCTCCACCACGATAAGGTGGCGGTTCAAGGAGGAGTAATAAGTAATAGTACATCAAGATGTCAAATAAAATGTTACTTTAAAAACACAAACTTACAACTCCATAAAAACTGGAGTGAAATAGTCGTACAAAATTCAAGAAAAGTGTAGAAATAGAACTGCAGTTAATCCAAGCGTTCCTTCCCAAGTCTGAGGTAGCCAAATAGCCAAGCACATTCAAGTTTCTGTCAACACAATCATTTCAAGTATCACTGGGATGTGGACGCTCAAGAACTTTGACCTGGGAAGCTTGCAATAAAGTTGGCGAGTGCAGCGGTTTTAGACATGTTTATTTGGAAAAATGATTTGCTCTGCTGTGCTGGGCTTTAGGCGACTCCTTTTTTTGCAGAGGACTTCCCCAGCCTTTGAGAAAATGCTTTCACTTGGAACAGACGTTGCTGGCTGACAAAGATACTTGATGGCAAGCTGGTAAAGATTGGGGTAAACAGTTATTCTCTACTTCCAAAACAGGAGTGGATCTTCTCGTCTACCAAGATAGGCATCCGTCAGATATCTCTTCACCTCCACAGTGGCATCTGCAGTAGCACTGTGGACTCTTTGAGCTTCGGAAACACGCAAGTCTGAAAGTTGCCATAGATTGTCTATGGGACATACTGCTTCCAAGGATGGGGCCAGGGCTGATGTTGAAGGCTGTGGCTCTGTTTGAAAGAGTCAAAGAGTACATTCACAGTACACATTAAATGTACAGTATCAAATACCAAAAGTAAACATTCCATCCATAAATTACCTTGGGGCGTCACATGTCTGGCGAGGACAGCATTAGGGATGCGCATTCTAAGGTGAGTTGTTTCTCAGCCTCTCTGACACGGACTGGATTGCCAAAGCCAATAGTTTTGAATCTTGGGTCCAGCAGCATAGCCAAGGCCAAAACCCGGATGGTTTCCAGTTTATGGAATCTGGATCGTAAGCTTTCCTTCAGATGCACACCTAAGACAGAAAACAGCAATAATCACTATATTGATATAGTGAATATATGAATATAATAATGAATATAAACTATTCATTGTACAAAAATTGGTACTCTTATCTGAGATTTTGTGTTGCAACATGCGATATAGTGGGATCATTTTTGATGCAGACACCATTTTCTCTACAGACATTTCAGTTGTTGAATGTTCTAGTGGAAGGAGGAGGGTCAGGCATTCATTAATAATATCCTACTCCCCACTTGTTAAGGGAACAATCTCTGTATTTAAATTAGACAGGGCAGCACCAACTGCCTCACGTTGGTCATACAGACGCTGCAGCATGTGATAAGTGCTGTTCCATCTGGTGTCCACTTCTTGAACCACCTTGGCCTGCCCATTAGCTGCTGCATCTCTGATAGTTTTTCCTTAGCATTACAACTTGGCCTGAACAAAGACACAATTTTCCTTGCTTTTTGACGAATTTCCTGGAGCTTGGGGTTCTGGTCAGTGTCCTTCTTTACTACCAGCTTCAGGGTATGTGCAAAGCATGGCACATGACACACTTTAAGCAGCTGGGCAGTGGCAACAAGATTGGCTGCATTGTCAGTCACCATGCAATGTATCTTGCCACTGATTCCCCAGTCCGTCATTAGCACACTCATGGACTCCATGATGTAAGCAGCAGTGTGTGTCTGGGGAAATTGGCTGACACAAAGGAGAACTGTGGCCAGTTTGGCTTCAGCTGTGACATAATGGCACGTGACACCCAGATAACCATCCATATTCCGCCTGCAATGATATTGGTACCACAATTATACATCCTAGTTACTTCTCAGGCACTTTTTGCTTATGTTGTATGTTTTAATTACAATTATATGCATATATGTATGTATATGTACCTTTTTTTTTTAAATGGAGGCCGTTTAACATCATACCTTTGGTTTGCTGTATTAGGGCTGACTATGCTTATCCAGGACGACAGTTTAACATCATTCCCTGGGTTTACTCTCTCAAGACTGTTTAAGATGACATTTTATGCTTATAGTATTTTGACTGTAATGTCAGTAAATATCTCAATTTTAATTCTCATATGTCGCTGCTAGGCGCCTTGTTTTGTTTTGGATGTGCTCTGTCTCTAGATATGTCAGAGGACTAGGACCTTGTGAATTGTGGCCTAGCTTCACGTGGGGAGGCAAAATGGGGGGCCAGTGGGGACTAAGGTGGAGAGAAAGAGAGCAAGCTATCTCTAATCAATCCTTTTGGTCCTTATAATTAATAAGTGCCAAGTCACATTAGGCTTTGTGGCGATAACTCCAGGGAAAACTGGAAATTAAGGTCAAAGCTGTCTTATGTTAAGTTAAGACCACAAAATGACAACAAAAGTTCAGAAGAAATATCTTCATGAAGAAACAGTTAACTTTGGAATGTTAAAGGGCTGAATCATGAATTAAAGAGAAAGAAAGTATTCTCTCACCTAACAGGTCTAAACGCTAAAATAGTATTTTCACAGGAGACCCACTTATTAAGCAAGGATCAGTTCTGGCTGCACAGGGACTGGACTGGCCAAATATTCCATTCCAGCTTTACAAAGAAAACTAGAGGTTTGGAAATTCTTGTACATATAATAATAACATTTGTAGTAACAGATGTAGTATCTGATCCTGAAGGGAGATATGTGATTGTCACAGGCAATTTATTTAACTGTAAAGTGATTTTGATTTTGAAAATCCGAACACATTTCTCCAGTTCTGATGTCACTACACTGGTTACCTGTGTCATTCAGGATTGACTTTAAAATTCTGCTTATGGTTTATAAAGCCTTAAATAATCTCGCCCCTTCTTATATATCGGAGTGTCTGACACCTTATATTCCAAATCGTAACCTCAGATCCTCAAATGAGTGTCTCCTTAGAATTCCAAGAACAAAACTTAAAAGAAGTGGTGAGGCGGCCTTCTGCTGCTATGCACCTAAAATCTGGAATAGCCTGCCAATAGGAATTCGTCAGGCTGATACGGTGGAGCACTTTAAAACACTGCTGAAAACATATTACTTTAACATGGCCTTTCTATAACTTCAATTTAACTTAATTTAACTTAATCCTGATACTCTGTATGTTCAATTTCCTCATAATAACTATTCAGGGTAGCTCTACAGCCCGTACTGACCCCTACTCTCTTCTCTGTTTCTTTTTCCGGTTTCTTTGTGGTGGTGGCCTGCGCCACCTCCACCTACTCAAAGCTTCATGATGCTCCAACAATGATGGATGGACTAAAAGGCAGAATTCTACGTGACCATCATCATCAAGCCTTTCCGTGAGAACCCTAAATCCAAAGAGGACTGTTTCATTTATGTTAGGTAGAATGCCCAGTGGGGACTGGGCGGTCTCATGGTCTGGAATCCCTACAGATTTTATTTTTTTTTCTCCAGCCGTCTGGAGTTTTTATTTTGTTTTTTCTGTCCCCCCTGGCCATTGGACCTTACTCTTATTCGATGTTAATTAATGCTGATTTATTTTGTTTTCATATTGTGTTTATTTTTCTATTCTTTATTATGTAAAGCACTTTGAGCTACTGTTTGTATGAATATGTGCTATATAAATAAATGTTGTTGTTGTTGTTGTTGATAAATATCTATGCACCCAATGTAGATAATAGGGACTTAATCCAAAACATATTTGCATCAATTCCCAATGTGAACACACATACTTTTTTAATGGCTGGGAACTTTAATTGTGTTTTAAATCCAGACCTAGATAGGTCACCTGCTAGAAGGATGATGACATTTAACATTACAAAGACAATTACACAGTTTGTGACTGATCACAACTTAACAGACCCCTGGAGACTTTTAAACCCAAACTCTAGAGCATACTCCTTCTACTCACCAGTGCAACACTACTACACAGAAACTGATTATTTTTTTATAGATAATAATTTCTTGCCTGTTATTAATTCTTATATGTATGACGCTATTGTTATTTCCAACCATGCTCCTCTGATCTTGGAGCTAAAATCACTATGCCCCACAAACTCATCTTGCAGATGGTGTCTTAACTCACTCTTATTAGCAGGCAAGAACGGTCCTGAATTTGTGTCCAAGCAAATCAATTTTTTTAGAGACAAATACACCCTCGGAGGTTTCTGCAGGAAACTCTGAGAAACTCTTAAGGCTTTCTTATGAGGACAGATTATCTCATATCTTACCCACAAAAGTAATGTGGAAACCAAGACGGTATCAGAGCTAACCAGCGAAATTACTAGAATAGATCAAGAACATGCCAGGTGTCCAAGTGAGGTACTTCATAGGGAAAGACAGGCTCTGCATTTAGAGCTCAACCTTTTAACAACTAAAGAAACTGAACAACTCATTTTAAAATCAAGACATCATTACTATGAACACGGAGAGAAAGCTAATAAGTTCTTAGCTCAACAAATCCACAAGCACAAACAGAGACAAACTTATTGATCATAAAAATATAATGTACGCATTTAGAGACTACTATAAGTCCTTATATTCTACTGAGCTTAATTAAATAAGAGAAGACACACTCTAATGCATTTCTGGATGCATTACAGATACCACAACTAGATACTCTCTAGTTTGGATAAACCTCTGGCACTCTCAGAATTACTAGATGCTATGAACTCACTTCAGAGCGGGAAAGCATCAGGCCCTGATGGCTACTCTGCTGAATTTTATAAAAAATTCTTAATTAAACTAGCTCCCCTTTTATTGGCAACATTTACAGATGCTACAGAAAATACAATTCTACCTCAAACTTTTCATCAAGCTCCAATCACTGTCTTTCCCAAGCAAAATAAGGTCTTATTACAATGTGCATCAAACAAACCAATTTCACTTTTGAAAAACCATGTAAAGATACTTTCTAAAGTCCTAGCTAGAAGGATGGAGAAAATGCTGCCTTCGGTAATATCACAAGATCAAACTGCATTTATTAAAGGCAGACACTTAGCTTCCAATCCCTGATGCCTGTTTAATGTAATATATTCACTCACAAAGCCTAACACCCCGGAGATATTATTATCATTGGATGCAGAAAATCATTTGAATGGAAATACCTTTTTACCATATTGGAGAAATTTGGGTTTGGGCGCGAACATTTGTGTGTGGATCAAACTACTGTATACCAATCCAGAAGCTTCAGTTTGTATTAACAACATTAATTCAGATTACTTTAAACTAGAATGTAGTACCAGACAAGGATGCCCCATGTCATCACTGCTGTTTGCAATCGTCATTGAGCCACTGGCTGCTCGCTATCAAAATGCTTATGAGATAAAGGGGATTATCAGAGAAGGACTTGAACAGAAAATTTCTCTCTATGCAGATGATATGGTACTGTATCTATCACACCCACAAAATACTGCGCCTGCAGTCCTAACAGCACTCACAGAATTTCAAAAGATTTCTGATCTCAGAATGAATCTGACTGAAAGTGTGGTCTTCAAAGTGAATTCTCAAGCACACAATATTAGATTAGACACCCTACCTTTCATCATCAGTTTATCAGTTTAAATACCAAGGGGTAAATATCACAAGTAAACATAAAGCTCTTTATCAACATAATTTCGCCATTTGTATGGAAAAAATTAAGCAAAACTTGCATAGATGGTCCACCCTTCATCTCGCTCTAGCTGCGAGAATTAACGTTGTTAAGATGAATATTCTTCCAAAGCTTCTCTTTTTATTTCAAAATATTTCAATATACATCAATAAATCAGTTTTTAAGAAATTAGATTCAACAATAACTTCATTTATTTAGAATTCAAAACATCCACGTATCTAAAGAGCGACCCTACAAAGACCAAAGGAAGAAGGTGGCGTGGCTCTACCTAACTTTCAGTTTTATTACTGGACAGCAAACATACAAGCTATAAAAACCTGGACACAAATAGACGAACATACACAGGCCTGGTCCACAACAGAAATAAAATCCTTCAGTACTTCTTTATATTCCTTGTTTTGTACCCCAATAAATGCAAGTTATCACCGATATACTAATAACCCAGTTGTGCTTCACTCACTCAGAATATGGAACCAATGTGGGAAGCATTTTAAGATAAAGAGGTTTTTATCTGTGGCACCTCTGCATGAAAACCACCTTTTTCCACCCTCGCAAACTCATGCAGTGTTTAATATCTGCAAAATATTTGGGATTAGATCACTTAGAGATCTGTACATAGACATCTTCACATCCTACGAGCAATTACTCTCCACATTTATTTCACTACCTTCAACTTAGAAACTTTGTTAAACGAAACCTACCCACTTTCCCTCATCTCTCACCTACCTGTATGCCGGAAAGCGTATTGATCAGTCTTGAGGACTTAGACAGCATTTCTGTAATTTATAAACACATTTTAAAGTCCCTTCCTTTTATAGATCCCAGAGTGCAGTGGGAAAAGGATCTCTCACTCAACATCTCAGAAAAGGAGTGGAAGGTAGCCGTGCACAGAATTCACTCGAGCTCCATATGCGCAAAGCATTCAATTATTCAACTCAAAGTGATATATCGAGCACATCTGTCTTGTTTATAATTGTCCAAAATGATTCCAGGCCAAGATCCAACCTGCGAACGTTGCAATCAAGTCCCAGCCTCACTGGGCCACATGTTTTGGGCCTGCGCCACATTAACATCATTCTGGACCAAAATCTTTAAATGCCTCTCAGACAGCCTTGCTGTCACAATCCCTCCTAATCCACTAACAGCTGTGTCTGCCAGAGGGGCTTTAAGTGGAGAAGGACAAACAAACTGTAATGGCCTTTACTTCAGCATTGGCACGTAGACGTATCTCACTCAACTGGAAGAATCCTAAGTCAGCTCTTATCAGTCAGTGGGTAACTGATGTTAGATATTATCTAAAATTGGAAAAAATCAAATTCTCTCTTAGAGGATCTGTGCAAAACTTTTTCAAAACCTGGCAGAATCTAATCAATAATATTTTAGAATAAGCATTTAAATTGAGGAAGCAGATTCTCCCCCCTCTTTTTCTATTCTGTCTTTATTTATTTACATATTTTTACTATTATTAAAGTGCTACTCTCCTGACCTAGCTCTCTTTGTCATGGGTGGGGGTTGATTTGTTTCAAACCAGTTTTGTTAAACTTGACTTCCATGTTAGGAATGTTTTTGGATTTTAATAAAAATATTTTAAAAAATGAAAATTAAACAGATTTGCCATTTCAGTCTGCGGAAAAAGCAAGCCCCGCTTCTCCCTGACAGCTGGTACTGCCCCTCAAGTTGTCTAGCAGTCACTAACATCTACTGGGACCTCAATTTTTCCACTTCTCCATGCAGAATTCCTTCAGCTGTTTAATATCTAAAGGGTGTCTTGAGTGCACAGCTGATTTCAAACCCCCCCAGATCATCAGATCATGGAATTCATTTCTGGGCCTTGATTTGGCCATCCTAGAACCCTCCGTTTCTTTCATTGCAGCCATTTCTTGATGGCTTGGTAAGCTGCACAGGTCCCAATTCACCACAGCAGCCTCAAATCCAAACATTTCCACCACCAGGCTATGCAGTTGGTATCAGGATTTTCATTATAAATGTTTAATTATTCCACCTAGAGTGGTGCCAGTCCCAGCAAGCATCCAGCACAAGGCAGGAACAATCCCAGGACGGGGCACCATTACATCGCAGGGTGAATACGAGCACACACATACACTAGTAGCATCAATTTAGCATCACCAGATCCCCTTACCTGCATGCTTTTGGAAGGAAACCAAAGCACGCAGAGGAAACTCACCTGGAAAACAAACACCAGGCAGGGAACACCCTCACTTTGAAGCAGTAGTGCTGCTGCTGCACCACCGTTCTCCCACATGTTTAATACATGCTTTAATGAAGTATCTATCTATCTATCTATTATATAGTGCCTTTCATATCTATCTATCTATCTATTATATAATGCCTTCCATATCTATCTATCTATCTATCTATCTATCTATTATATAGTGCCTTTCATATCTATCTATCTATTATATGGTGCCTTTCACTCTATCTATCTATCTATCTATCTAATGCATTTCATCATGAAAATGGTATCAAGTATACGCCTTAGTATTCTAAAATGTTCAGAGAGCTGTAATATCTTGAGTGTAACGTATTCTGGGTGGAGATCACTGCCGTGCGCCTGTCGAGGTAAGCAAAAGCCCATTTAAGAAGCACAAAGCGATTAACAACTGGGTCGGGGAACCCGTAAAATATGAAGCATTTAACATGCTACTTTAGTTATGATGGGGTTTGAGAAACTCTAGTTAATTAAACATTGATTTTAAGATGAAGATTACGATATTCTACTTTAAGAACAAAATGACAAGATTAAATTAGAAATTGAGATTAAACTTGACATAGATCTTTTTTCTTCTCTGTTGTCCTACTACACTTCCCTATTACACTCAGATGGTGGGCTGTACAACTTGCCTTTTCATGTCGACTTTGATATCTGACCACTTTCTAGTACCTCCTCCACACTGAGCCACTCCATCACTTTCCTTTTGTTGCTTACACCACTACTTAAGCCACCAAGTAGTACATTTTGCCTTCTCTCCACTTCACTGAGCAGGTCCTCCATTTCGCAATCACTGAAATTCCTCTTTTCTACACCTGCTTTTGCCATTGTCTTTTAACAAACAAAAGGGGCTATTTATATTGATTTGCATATTCAAATAGGTGAAATTCCTGGAAGAGTCAACGTGAGGCTGTGGGTACATGTATATACGTTAAAATTCATGTTGATTGAGATTTATAAAAGGGAAGTGTGTGGAACTTACTTATGTGCAGTTTTATGCATCTGAATGTTTTTGTGAGTACGCACATTTCCAGTTTCGTCCATACACCATGCTTTATTTACTGTGAATTCTACACACAGCGTTATACATGAGCACCCAGGACTTTTTGATGTTTCTAAGGATGCACTCCAAGCCCCGTCCTTGCTGCTCAGTCCTTTATATGTGACTCCCATGTCTTCAATGCACTCCGCCTACCAATAAAATCAATTCTCAGTCACAGCCTCTCTGCACAGAACTTGGCACCAGTATTCAAAGTTGTTATGCTTAGAACGATATTTGGTCTTTGAGCTCCCCACTTTCACCTTCGTGTTCCCATCAGACAGACGGAGGACAGTTTGTCAACATGTAATGTATATGTACACTCGCTGGACAACATACAGTATGAGGAGCAGCTGAATGCCTGCTTGTTCATGTGATTATCTAATCAACCAATCATGTGACAGCAGCACGATGCAGGCACAGGTCAGGTGTTTCAGTTCACGTTCACATTAACCACCACAATGGGGAATAAATGTTACCTCAGCGATTTGGACATTTGTCTGATTGTTGTTGCGATCTATTATATCTATTATATAGTGCCTTTCTTATCTATCTATCTAGCACCTTTTCACATCTGTCCATCAGTTATATAGTGTCTTCCACATCTCTCTATCCTTTGGGTCTTTCACATCTGTCTGCTGTTTTATAGCATCTGTCATATTTGTCATTTTCTCTCTGTTATAGCGCCTTTCCTGTCATCTATTATTATAGTGCCTTTCTTATCTTTCTCTTATACTTGTATAGTGCCTTTCATATTTATGTATCATATTGTGTCCTCCATATTGCTCTGTCCTTTTATCAGACTGTTTCTTTCACATCTCTTACAGTATATAGTGACATTAATATCTATATATTATATAGCACCTTTCACATTTCTTTCTTTACTGTTTGTATCAGTGACATGCCCCCAGTACATTTGGTCCCCTTCCACTTTTTAAACAAGAATCACTATGTGGTGTCAAAGAAGTGTAAGCTGACAACAGTCATTGTACTCCCCCATCTTTATTCCACAGAGTAGACATTCACAATAAATGAAAATGGCATAAACACAATTATTGGGACCCACACCTAATGTTCTGTCACACACTGTTTTCATTTGAGAATTGCCATTAAGCTCTTCCCGTGTCCCTGGATGAAACCTCTGCTCCTCTCACTGTCCACTTGGCCCACTCTTCTTGAGGTTTGATGGACTTCTTCTCCCAAATATCACTTCAAGGTCTTTCCATGAAGGTTGGCTTAGAGTGTTGCCTGATGTCGGAAAAAAATAAACTGAAATGATTTTAGCACATGGCTGTTACATAACAAAATGTTAAAAAGCTAAAGGGCCTGAAGACTTTAGGGAGACACTCTAATTAGACATATCCATATCTGATCTTATTTTAAAAAGTATTGATAATTAAAGTTGACAAAACACAACAAACATCAGGGCACATTTACATTTTGCAGTCCATTGTTATTATTTAAATAAACATAAATGCCAATGTCACATGTGGAAACAGTAAGTCCACCCCTCCATTGATCAGCACCTCAAATACCTCAAATTAGCATCAGGTGCAGATGATGAGAACATCACGAGAGAGGCTCTCGTCAGAACGTGTCCTCTGATTTAAACCACAGACATTTAGTTTGGTTTGCTCGTGTGTGTTATCACCATGCTGAGGTCAAAAGAGCTCTCTGAAGCCTACAAAGAAGAGTACAGACGTCTGGGAAGGAGTTTAAAGAGATCTTCAGACAAAAGATGCTGAAAGAAGTATCTAAGAAGACCACACATTTAATCACAGGACCACCAGATAGCACTTGTCACTGTTGATGTCAAAGTGCATGAGTCTACGATTAGAAAGAGACTTCACAAATGAGATCTACATGGGAGGAGTGCCAGGAGGAAACCAGAAAGGGCATCAGGGCAACACTAAAGATTGTTTATGAACCCTACGGTAAACAATAGGAGGCTCATGCATTTCGTGCGTAGAATTCACATTAAAACATGGCGTATGGACAAAACTGGAAATGTGCTTACACACAAAAAAGTCCAGGTGCATAAATGTGTCCATACGCCAAGTTCCACGCACTTCCACTTTATAAATCCCACTGATTGTGAAAGTTAAAGTGTGTGCACGTGCCCTCAGCCCTACCTCGACTCCTCACTGAAGTTTGTATTTTTGAATATGCAATCCAATATAAATATCCCTTCCCGTTCAGCATTTTGTTAAAAGATAATGGAGAAAAGAAGAAATTCAGTGAATACGAAGTGGAGGAAAGGAAGAATTCACTATTTGTTGGCTTAAGCAGTGGTGTAAAAAAACAAAAGGAGTGATGGAGTGCTAAAGCATGGTGGAGATGCTCAAAAATTCAAGTTCCGAAAGTCACAGTTACCCGAAATAAAAAAGAAGTGGTCAGAAATCAAAGCTGATATGAACAGACGGGTCGCAGCATCTGTTTAATCTGTTTCAGACAATATTATAAACCTGACCCCCGTGCCAAGGACGCGAGTTTAGACGGTGATGGTGTTGCTGTGCCAACACACCTCTGCCTCGGAAACCACCGGGTGACCATCTGGCCGTGTGCAGACGGACGCTGTGATGAGGGAAAAAATGCAGTAGTGGATGCTGTAAGAGATGTGTCCAATGAACGAAGGAATAGAAGGGCTGTACTCTGTTACTGACCACAAATTAAATGTACTGGTTAAAAAATAAATGCTGCATCTCATTCCCTGTTTTTACATTCTGCTAATTACATTCAAATGAAGTGGTAATGCTGTCTAACTTGGCTGATCATTTGGTGGGTCATAGTCAGGTTCATCACACTGCATCTCTTTAAGTAAGGGAAAGCCACAATTATGTGCCACATTATGCAGCACACTACCTGCTTGCACAATGCAACACACTTTCTGCAGACTATGAAGCATCACATTAACAGAGTGGAAATGCTTTGTACTGTACTTACATAAGCAAATTCATTCTCTAAAGACGCCTTTATTGTGTAGTGTTGGGGCCGTGTGCCACAACGGATCGATTCTCTGCTCTTAACCTTCCTCTTTGACGTCACTTGCTATCCTTAAAGGAATGCTTGCTTTTTGCTGCACTAGTTGGAAGAAGCACCTGTGACTGTGCGGAGTTGCCGATTTTATAGGTGCTCCTGTTATTGATGATGTAATGCCAGCTCATTCTTTTTATATCTGGATGACAAGCAGGTAATACCACCCCATACAGCTGGCATGGCGCAACTCAGTGATCATTGTGAAATACCTGATCTGTCAGGAAGTTCACGTTGAAAAGCTCCTGTGGCTAAAAGCACGAGAGTGGACAGAATTTGCAAAGGAACAGGTAGAGCACAAGTCTGCCTTTGTAAAACCAGCACCAGTTCAGTGCACAGCCCCTAGAGGATAGCTCTTGGAAATTGACTTAGAAGCCAGTCACCATCATCCTCTATAAATACGTGATAGAACTCTTCTAATTCCTCCATTTGTGACGTCTTCTAACTACATTAAAGCAGCCATGTTAGTTTGGCCAGTCTGTGCGCCATTATATTGTTACAGAAAGATGGCAATCAAGTGAGTGAAATTTGTAAATGATGTGCAATTAATTTCAGTAATAAAGCCGTCATCATGGATGCGGACATGAAAAAGAACACAGAAACAGTAGGTCTGTTTTGATGATGGGTGCCACCAGTTTACAAAACCCAGCAGAAACGTGCATACGCAAGGTGAGGGGCTGCCATGAAAATGTACGTGGCTTTACGCCAAGTTAAGTTTTTATACATCTCAAAGTGAGCATGGAAACGGGCGTATGCAACATTTATGGCCCCAGGACTTTTGGAACAATGTGCCCTGAACGGATGGGGACAAGATAGAGATTTTTTGTCACAATACCAGAAGACCATAACCACCCAGTACCAACTATATAGCATGGGGGTGGAAACAGTGGCGTAGCTCAAGTTTGTTCTGCTCGGGGCGGGGCGGGGCGGGGCGGTGCTTCAATTGGACACATATATGAATATGTTAACCTATTTCAATAAAAAATTTAAATGACATATACAGAAAAAATAAGATACATTTTGCATAGATTTATTTATATATAGAGAAACAGCAATCATTTTTTACGTATAATTATTTATAATCATCAATATAGTATAGACGCTGCACTGATAAGCCGTGCTCTAATTATTACTTTAATATAGTTACGCTGCGAAAACCAGAACCACTGGAGTGTAAAATGATAAGTGGGGATGTTTTCTGTGCAGAGCAAGAATGCTTTCGGATTGATAACGAAACTATTAGTTGTTTATCTTCCTAGAAATTCTTATCGGTGGAATGTTTGTTTATTTTTGTTATTGCCTCATAAATTTCAACTGCTGTGTCTGACACCGTCACAGAAGGACAGTCTGAAAATTATTTTTGAAGCATTTGAGGATAAAAATCAGAGAGTTTTACTTATTCCATTCATGAGTGAAATTTTTCTGAACCCTGCTGCTTACATACAAATTGTACTGAGCCTTGTGGCCAATAATGCCACCCCCAAAAATGTGACGCCCCTACCTACGCCACTGGGTGGAAATGTTCAGGTCTGGGGCTGCTTTACTGAATTGTGGCCTTGGCAGTCACTATCATACTGTAGAATCCATCATAGAATCAATCCATTATGAATTCTTCATTGTACTAAATGGTGCTGGAGAATTATGTGAGAGGATTGAAGGTAGCAATAATAATCATTCATTTTATTTATATAACACCTTTCCCATACTCGAGGTAAACATGACAATGACCACAAACATTCCAGAAAATCCAACAAGGAATGTCCAAAAAGAAAGAAATGGAGGGTTCTAGAATGGACAAGTCAAAGTCCAGAACCGAATCCCTTCCAGATTTTCTGGTGGGGATTTGAAATCAGCTGTGCACCCAAGACACACAGCTGAATGAATTCTACAGGGAGGAGTGGAAAAAATGTTGATATTAGTGACTGCGAGAGAGTCAGAGGAAATGACAACTTGGGGGGGGGGGGGGTTGGGGCAGTACCAGCTGTTAAAGACAAGGCGGGCACAGACTGAAATGGCGTATCTGTTCATTTTTCATTGAGTAAATTGTTGCAAAATTAAATTTTCATTATTTTTATTTCAGTAACCATACCATTATCTATATGCGCTGTTTAAATGACAATCCATTATTTATATATGTACACCTATATTAAAAATGAAATAAAAATCATGAGGTGTGCTTACTTTTTCACATGACTGTGTATGTACACATTAATGGTAGTTTATATTGTATTTATTTTTGTGTGTGAAGAACATTGGGCTTCATTTACTACATTCAGTGTGCTGTATAAATAAATTATTATCAATAAAATAAGGGAACGACTGACATAGAAAAAGCTACAGAGGGAAGAGGCTGGAAGTCAGAAAGAATAAACAGCAGGAAGTGAAGAGAAAACTAATGGAGGACCTGGGGCCTCATGTATAAACGGTGCGTACGCACAGCAATGTTGCGTAAGAACTTTTCCACGTTCAAATCGCGATGTATAAAACCTACACTTGGCGTAAAGCCACGCACTTTTCCACGGTACCTCATACCCTGTCGTACGCAAGTTCTCCGCTCGGTTTTGCAAACTGGCGGCACCCAATGTCAAAGCAGTGCTACTGTTCCTGTGTGGGTACTCTTTTATTTTCCTGATGCGGCTTTATAAATACACTGAACCTAACCACATATTGTTTATTAGTGTAACGTATCTGATTGGAATTAACTTGTAACAATATAACGGTCCAGGGAACAGCCATAGTACTCCAAATACCAGAACTGCTTTAGCGTTGTTACTCTCACTTCTCCTTCTTCTTCTTTCAGCTGCTCCCGTTAGGAGTTGCCACAGCAGATCATCTTTTTCCATATTACTCTCACTCTTACTGTTTAATAATGTGCTTTAACTATCATCATAAAATTGATATCACGTATACATCTCGGTATTTTAGATATTCAGAGAGCTGTAATATCACGAATGTAATGGATTCTGTGTCCTGTCGGAGGAAGAGAGCTGGTTTAAGAAGCAAGTAGTGATTCACACACAGAGCACATAGAAGATCAAATACAAAACAGAGCATTTAACGTGCTACTTTAATTACGATGTGATTTGAGAAACTGGTTAATTAAACGATTTTAAGATGAAGTTTATAATGTTCTATTTTAATGACAAAATAAACTATGTGATTAAAGTGGAAATTTCGAGATTGAAGTTGACATTTCGTGCTTTTTCCCCACCGTGTGCCTTTTTTTCTCTGTACCCTAATAAGCTTTCATATGACACTCAGACGGTGGGCTACAACTCGCCTTTTCACGGTGACTTTGATATATGACTTCTTTTTTATTTCCGGCACTATGCGATTTTCTGAACGTGAGCTTTCAAGTTTCTCCAACATGCTATGTCACTCGATCAACTTCCTTTTGTTGATTATACTACGGTTTAATTAATCAAATAGTATGTTTTTCCTTTGCCTCCACTTGGTATTCGCTGAAATTCTTATATTTTCCCCCGTGCTTTTCCCATTGTCTTTTCACAGAAGGCTGAGCTTAAGGGTGATTTATATTGATTTGCATATTCAAAGAGGTGTAATTCTGGGAGGAGTTGGGGCGTTACATAAAGCGTGTGCACGAGTGTTACTTTTCACGCTGACCGGGATTTATGGAGCGGAAGAACGTGGAAGTTGGAGTACGCACAGATTCCTGCATCTGGATTTTATTGTGCGTAAGCACATTTCGGCTTTTGTTCTTACGCCATGTTATAGTGCGAATTCTACGCACAGCGTTATACATGAGGCCCCTGGTGTAGTCGGCAGGATTTTATTTGATGTGCATTTTTAGTTTTTTTTTAGTTAACTTGACACTTAAGAGTCAAATTCAACTGACTGCCTTGGTGTTTCACCTCCTGATCCTCTCTATCCCATAATGCACCTCTCTCAGGATGGCCACACTTACAGCTCACCAGTCACACAACACTCACACAGCATTTTCTGCTGGTCACACTTTCATATCACAAGCCTGGCCGGATATTAACATTTCTTCAGTGATGATCCATTCAGTCAAAGTACAAACTCACAATTTAAAAACTCCTCTCAGCTCCGAGGTGCAGGGGGCTGTTAGGTGGAAGTTGAAGCTTCGGGATCTGAAAGTAAAAAGAAAAGAGAAACTGTGAAGATGGCATCGTGTGATGTTAGTTAAATTCTGAAACACGTATTAGAAGTGCACTGCAGTTAAAATAAAACACAAAATGGCGCGCAGCTGAGGCACAAAACATCAAAGTGCAATGACAGTGCAGAATCAGCACACAGCATACAAACGTACGCATCTATAAATATACAGTGCCCTCCATAAAGTTGGGGACAAAGACACATTAATTCTTGATTAATCCCTCTGCTCCACAGTTTAAAATTGTAAATCAATTAATTCAGATGTGATTAAAGCGCATATTGTAGACATTCATTTAAGGGAATTTCCAGACATTTCAATCACACAACCCTTTTCCTACGTGTACCCCCGTTTCAGGGTACCACAACATTTGGGACAATTGGCGTCACAGGTGTTTGTGATTCCTCAGGTGTGTTTCATGGCTTCATAAGATACCTCGGCTTGCTTCCACCCTTTGGAGTCTTTAGTTGCCATTGCTGAACATGAGGACAAGAACTGTGCCAATGAAAGTCAAAGAAGCCGTCATGAGGCTGAGAATCATAGCATTGGAGCCATCAGTAAGACCTTAGGATGACCAAAATCAACTGTCTGGAATATCAGGAGGCGGAAAGATCGCAATGGTGAGTTCAATAATCACAATGGAAATGGTGGACCAAAGAAGACCTCCACTACTGATGACAGAAGAATCCTCACTATGATAAAGAAAAAGCCCCAAGCGCTGGCAGCAGATGTGGATGTGTCAGAGACGGCATGGACAGAACTACAGAAACCACACTGCAATATGCAGAGCACTCGTTGGCCACAAAACCTGGACGGCCAAATTACAGTTTGTGAAAAAAGACTTCAAAGAGCCTACATAATTCTTGGAGAGGGTCTTGTGGACAGATAAGACAAAAATGAACCTGCATCAGAGTGATGGCAAGAGCAAAGTGTGGAGACGAGGAGAAACTGCCCAAGATCCAAAGCAGACCACCTTATCTGTTAAACACGGTGGGGGGTGTTATGGTTTGGGCATGTACGGCTGCCACAGGTCCTGGCATACTGCTCTTCATTGATAGTGGAACTGCTGACGACAGTGGCATCATGAATTCTGAGGTGTGTAGAAACATCTGATCTGCTCAAGTTCTAGTAAATGCTTTCCGACTCGCTGGACGACACCTCATCCTACAACAAGGGAATGATCCAAACATACTGCTGAGGCAACACAGGAGTTTGTCTAAGCTAAAAATGGGAAACACTTGAGTGGCAAAGCCAGTCACCTGATTTAAATCCATTTGCGCTGAAGAGAAAACTTAAGAGAAGAAGTCCCCAAAACAAACAGCAGCTGTAGATGGCCACATTAGAGGCTTGGCAGTGCATCGCCACAGAAGATCCTCAGCACCTGGTGATGTATATGAATCACAGACATCAAGCAGTCAATGCATGCTGGGATATGCGACAAAGTGCTAGATATGACTGCTATTGCTGTGTCCCAAACAATATGGTGCCTTGAAATGGGGGGACCGTGTAGAAAAAGTTTTCATTTCTACAAACTGTGACCAAAATGTATGCAAATACCTTTAAATTAAAATCTGCAATGTAAACTTTAATTGTTTGTTAAACTGCGGAGCAGGCGGCGAAATTAAGGAAAAATGTGTCTTTGTCCCAAACATTATGGAGGACACTGTATGTAATAAAACATCGTTGGTATCAAAGGCTGATTGATGAATAAATGTTAAAGAGCAGGCCTTCTTCATACAACTCACCACTCAATATCCTCGTATCATTATTCTGGTCCTTCTAAAATGGACAATAAGAGGACACTGAATGGCCCTTCACAACAACATGAACAGACGCTGTACCTGATGTAGTCAATGTCACGATCTGCTCCTTGACAGTCTCTTCCAGATTATTTTTCAGTTGTATCATCTTCGTTCTCATTGTCTTAGAATTGAATTTAGTAGCAACAGTGTAGCTGGGCAAGTGTCCATCATCAAGAGAGACACAGAGAGATGAGGAAGTCTGCATTGGGAGAGAAGAGGGGATGAGATTTCAGAGAGGATCGAAAATGTTAGAAGATGTTAAATGGATCAGTGAATGACACTTCACCCTGTCCTGGAGGATCCTGCTATAATTCACCACGCTTTAAGTGATGTATTCTATTTAGAACAGTCAACCGCAATGTAACGGTTGTCACATATTTTCTTTGTTGTGTATGCTTTTAACTGTTTCTGCCACATGCTTCCTTTAGAGATTATGTCCAGAGGAATTATTGTCTGTGGGATATTTCTTTAAGGGGAGTAGGGGTCCAAACAGCGCCTGGGGGTCCTGGCTAAAATAACATTGGTGTGACGTAAATCTTCCTTAAAAGGCAAGGAGGCGCGTAGTTTAAAAGGAGAGAGAAGAAAAGGAAAGAAGCGAGGAGGGCGGAGGAAGAAGCAAGTTTGTTTAAAGAAGTAGCTGGGAAGGAGAAAGGAATTTGTAAAAGAAGCGACTGGTAAAGCACGGAAGGCTCCGACGTTACGGTTGGACGCAACAAAAAGGAGTGCGGGCTAATCGGAAAGGATCTTCGGAGTGCACGGCTTCAAGTGTATTTGTGTTGAGGGCAGCGGCCATGGAAGGACGCTAACGCTCAGACTCCCGGGTGAGACGGATTTCAGCTTTTAACGAACAATCGTCGCCAAGCCGGTGAGATCGCTCCTTTTACCTATAGATACAGTTTACTAGGCAGCGGAACGTAGTTGTCTGGATTACTGGACTATTCACGGACTTCCCAGGCCGTGTGGCTAGACTCTTTAAATCAAACTTATATAAAAGGGAATGGGGAACGTGTGGGGATTGTGACTCAGGGGGTCTAATTTATATTTGTATATATGTGTATATATGTGTATTTCTGTGGATATTTATTGTGAATATACGGGGGGTGCTGTTAAAAAGGATATATCTCTGTTGCTTTTCCGGGCTTTCTTTCTTGCTTTCTATCTGTATATTATATAAGGGTAAAAGGGGGTGGCCTATTTACTTGGTGTTTATTTTTTGGATAAGGAGTGATTTAAATGATGTTTTATTATTGGTGTGATTTATAATATATTCTTTTTGTTAAACAATTGTTAGGTGATTATTTCTTTTTTTTTTTGGTATAAACAACTCCATCTGGGGGACATCAAAGTTGGGTCTAAGGTTCAGTCGGTTTTTGGACATTATAATAGTATTTTCCTATGAGAAGGAGTTTTTCGTGTGTGTCGGACTCCTCATCCAACAATTAGGGGAGTTCGCTACAGCAAAATGACCTCGGACCCCTTCCAGAGACACTTAAACATTAAATATGAATAAATTAATAAAAAGATAAAGATTTAGTGAACAGACAGAGTGAAGAACAAAATGTAATAAAAATTATATATAAGTGAGAAAAGTAAATGGCAACAATCAGATCTGAAACCCCACACCTCCAACACTACACTATACGAATTACATGCACAGAATCAGTATTTCAGCGTAGTGGGACATAAGATGTCATCGACATGACTTTCAATGAGCTTTTCATGAAGGACTCCATGACACAAGGAGACTGAGGGTACAGCGGGCAGGAGGGTGCTGAACCGACTTGACACAAAGAGCAAGGGCTATTCAGAGTTCTGAGATGAAATTAATTAAATTAAAAACAATTCTACATGTCAGAAGAAAACTCTTCAGTATAATTAATTACACAATGGTCGTTCTGCACTAGAAAATGTACCTTTGTGTGCTCATCACCATCCTCAGTTAGACGGAGCAGAGACGGCTAGTGAGAAGCTGAGGTTTATAGTGTCTGTGATGTGTGAAGTATAAATCAAAACGAGCGTCTCCTTAACCTTCAGAACACACTCGTGAGTCCACATCTAGAATATTGTGTGCAGTGTTGGTCTCCATATTAGAGAAATGACCTAACAGCTGAGAGAAAGTCGAGAGAAGAGAGATGAGACTGGACTGTGGGCTTTGAAGGATTTGAATCTGATGAGTTTTAGGGTAGAGACATGACAGAGGTGTTTAAAAATAAATAGAGAGTTTATCTCATCTTTTGTCAGGTGGCATCTCTTTAAACAAAGTTATCTGAGTATAAATTTCATACAAATTTAGTAACTCAGAGGCCTTTCGACATTTCGACCATTTTAGGGAAATATGAAAGGTCATTCTGTGTTGGGTTGAATGGCCTGTTCTTGCCATTTGTAAAGACTCCTCAGATCGTTTGAATTTCTTCCAAAATGTTCTCAGGTCCCACACACCCAGTCTGCTCAAATTCCCTGTGAAGTGTTGTACTCACGTTTAGGAAGTGGATGTGGTCCTTGGTTTCTAAAAGCTTGGTCACCTCACTCTCTCTCTCAGTTTCTCAGTCTCATCAATTAGTTTTTCATGGACTCTATTAGCCTCCTCTTCTTCTCTCTCCTCTAGTTTTTTCATCTCGTAAGCCAAGTTCTTCTCAGCTTTTTGAATACACTGGATCACATCACTGAAGCTGTTCTCATTTTTCTCTCTGTCTTCATTGAATTGAGTCACATAATATGAAATATGAATTACCAGTCATGAGACACTTTTGTCACTATTTGATGTTGTAAAGGATGGTATGGATTTGCTGGCAGCCTGACTGTTTGGTGGTACCTCACTCTAACAGGAGACTAGAATAATGGAAGGGAGTTTCCCAGGTCAATATGTTCATCTACTATTCTGTGTGACATAACTAAGGTCAGAGTGACAGACCTGAAGGACAAACTTAAAGAATACAAAATAAAGCTCAGGAGCAGAACTTACAAAGTGATCGTCTCCAAAATTTTACCTGTATCATGTCCTGTCCTGGTAAGACTGAGGAGATCAGAAGGCTTAACGCATACGTGAAACCCTGGGGTAGGATAAAGTGGGTTGGATGGGTGACATTTGAACCACAAGGGTACTGATGTAAGCTTAAAATGTATCACAGGTGCATTAATGAAAACAACTAGTAAAGAAAAGATTGAGAACACAAGACAAGAAAAGGAGTGTTAGTGAGTGGTCAGTGTGGCTTTAAACAGGCGAGTTCAGGTTTCACTGATTTAGGGTCACTTTGTCTGAATCAATAGTGAAATAACAAGAAACACCGTTGACTGTGAAATGCCATGGAGGATAAAATAAAACGTCTTCTCTCCTTCTTCCTTTGTATGCCTCTACTCGTTATTGCCAGTGAGGTTCTGTCGACTCTTCTGATTTTCATTTATTTCATATTTCTGTAACTGGATGTGTCATCTTAATTACACTGACCTTCATCATCTCTAGCGTCTCATTTGTCTTCATCAGTTCTTTATTTCTATCATGAAGTCTCGTCCTGATATTTCTCAGAGTCTGATTCAGCTGTTCCTGTTTGGACACACAAAAGGACAAGCACTATCAGGTCAGAATTCCCTTTCATTTTTTAACTTGTTCTCTTTCTGAGTCCTGATATTTTTACAACACATTTGCTTTACATTTCATGACACAACTTCCTCTTGCCTTCAAATTGACACTACAGGTGACATACAAACTTGACTCAACAAATCTGAGTAGTTCAACAAGATTAAAAGAAAGGTTTAATTTACCAGTTAGAGTGAAGATGGAGTTTGAGTTTGAAGAGTACAACAAATAAATGAAAGAGTTTGAAGGCACACTGGTGTACAAGTCAGTTCTTGAGATTTAGAAGACGAGTGGGAAATCACAAGTTGACACACACAAATAAAAATACTGGACTCTGTAGGTTGAGGAAATGTCTGAAAACCCAGGAGGACTTGGACATGGAAGGGCCATAGTGTTAGGACCCACAGCATCATTTGATAGCCCAAGTCAGGCCTGTCAGAACATTGTGACGTGTTTTGTCATTTTTCTAAGTCAGGTGAGATAACTGAGGCCACTAACAGACAAGTGAATCAGACGAGTTAAGTAAGAAGGCCAAATTAAAAAAATACTTTGACAAAAATCGATATTTTGTTATATGATGCTTACCCCATGTGTTGTTTTAGTGATGACTGAAAAAAATAATTCCATATTTTCATGAAGAAAAAAGATAAAAAAATAATTGTGTGATACAAGACAACAGCAAACATATAAAAATGCCCATACAGTAAACAAAATAACCTTCTCACGTAAATTGTATCACATGATCCACATGTCAGTTATGCAGTCATTGACTCACAACATACAAAGCACATTACCCATGTTCTGCTAAAATATTGTTCAATAGATACTTCCATAAAAATCCTATGTAGGAAATGCATTCACTTCATATTAAGGTTTTAAACTGAAGATGGGACTCAACCAAAGAATGACAGAATGACAGAGCAATACAAGGACATCCTGTTGAACTAAATTAGTCAAATCAAGCAGAGATTAAGATAAGCCATCCAGACTGAGCCTCTGCCCTCCTTTAGGGTGCCTCGGTATCTTTTTGTGATAACTGCATTTTAAATCTTCATAGACGATTACACAAAACTGACCAGGTTTAGTTTGGCCTGCAGAGAGTGGAGAACGCTCTTACTCAATGGACTTTTATGAAAATTACCCGATAGATTTAACACAGTGATCAGAGATCTGAGATGCCGAGCACCATATCATTAACATATAGAAACACCTTTTATTATCCAACCCTTTCTATTCTAATGCCTGTCAGCTCTGACCACTTCCAAAGGTGGTCAGGCAGGGGTTCAAATGCAATCATAAGAACACTGCGGATAATCGACCACCCTGTCTGGTTCTAGACTGTCAACTGAAATACTGAAAATGAATTTCATATACACAAACTAAGACTTCTCGATTACACTATAGTAGCTGAATCCACATGCAGACATGGAGTCCAAACCCAAATTTAAACACAAATATCGTCATTCAACTCTGTCAAGATCTTACTTTATATCCAAAGATATCAAAACTTGGGGAAACTCAGATATCTGAAGGGAAAATATATTAAATTAGTAAATCCAATGCATGGGTCTCTGGTTTTATATTACTTCCAGGAGACCAGTACTTTGAAGAGTTCTGATCAGTTTATGGCTGAAGTTCATAAACTGTCCAAAGTCTACACAAATCATCTTTCACTTTCTCTGTCTGTGGTTCAGACGTGCTCTTAGACTATCCAACATTCATTCATTTACAATTGCTTCTTTAAAGCCAGGTTTGCCGCAGTAACAGTCTTAGCAGTGAGGACCAAATGTCCTTTTCCTCAGCCACACTTGCCAACTCATATGGTGTGATCCCAAGGTATTCCCAGACCACCTGGGAGATATAATCCTCCCAGCAAGCCCTGGGTCTTCTCCACGGTCTCCTCTCAGCTGGTCTTACCCATATAACCTCCCCAGGCAGGTGTCCAGGAAGTATCTGTATCACATGCCCAAACCACCTCAATTGACTCCTCTTGATGGTCAGCGGCTCTGCTCTGAGCCTCTCCCGGACTTCTGTGCATCTCACTCTGTCTCTAAGGCAGAGCACAGCCACCGTGCAGAGAAAGCTCATTTTGTCCGCTTGCACACACGTGATCTCATTCTTTAAGTCGTTACCCAAAGCACATAACCATAGGTGAGGGTAGGGATATAGATTGAGTGGTAAATCAAGAGCTTCACCTTTTGACTCAGTGCCTTCTTCCCCACTACAGATCGGTATAGCGACTTAATAACTACTCCCGCTGCTCCAAACCATCTGTCAATCTCACCATCCCTTTTCCACTCACTCATGAACAAAACCCTTAGGTGCTTAAACTCCTCCACTTGAGCCAATCACTCATTTCCCGCTCAGAGAGGACAGTTTCTTATTTCTCCTTTTGAGGACCATGGCCTCAGATTTCGAGGTGCTGATCCTCATCCCTGCCACTTCACACTCGGTCACAAACCATCCCAATGCGTGCTGGAGTTCAAAGCCCAATGAAGCCAATAGGACCAGGTTATCTGCAAAAACCTGTGACACTATTCTAAGGCCACCGAACTGAACCCCCTCCCCTCCCCAGCTTCACCTTGATATCCTGTCCATGAAAACCACAAACAGGACAGGACCAAGCACAGCCCCGGCAGAGCCCTACACCCTGGAAATGGCGCTGACGTTTTCCTGAGTATGTGGGCACAGCTCTCACTGTGATTATACAGGGACTGAATAGCCCTTATTAGGGGCCCCAGAACCCCATACTCCCTCAAAAACAGCCCCCCACCCACAGTATCCTTCGAGGAACACCTTCCCTAACCTCACAAAACACCTCGATTGAGCGTACTCCCAGGCCCCCTCCAGAATCCTCATGAGGGTAAAGAGCTGTTCCATGGCCTGGATGGAATCCACATTGCTCCTCCTGGATCTGAGGTTCCACGACCACCCCAAGTCTCCTTTCTAGTACCTTGGCATAAGCTTAAACAGGGAGGATGAGGAGTGTGATCCCTTGATAGTTGGAGCACATCCTCCTGTCCCTCTTTTTAAAAATGGGGATCACCACCCCTGTATGAAATTCCAAAGGCACAACTCCTGATGCCCATGCAATATTGAACAGGCATGTCAGCCATGATAGCCCAACAATGTCCAGAGTCTTCAGCATTTCTGGCTGGATCTCAAGGGGGGTCTTGGCACTGCCACGTTGCTTAGCTACCTCCTCAGTGACCTCCATCAGGTTAATGGACATTGATCCCCCATCAGCTTCTGGCTCTGCCTCGTGTCCATTGAGTTCAGGAGCTCCTCAAAGAGTTCCCTCCACCACCAGACAACATCCTCAGTCGAGGTCAGCACTTCTCCACCCTTGCGGAGAACAGCCTGGTGAATCCCTGCCTTCCCTTTCTGAGTCGCCTGATGGTTTGCCAGAACCTCTTCGAGCCTGATTGATAAGTCGCTTTCCATGGTTAGACAATTTATCATCCAATAACCCAAACACACTTGCTGCAATGAACCATCCGTCCATCTTTTATTTGACTCAGGCGCCGCCGCGAGTGGCAGCCTTTCCAGCAGCTCCGTGTCCGATCTTTATCTTTTATCTGATCACTCCTACCACTTTCTTTTATTTCTTTTATGTGGACTCGTTCCCTGGACACTTTTTACAAGCCGAGACTCGTCTATTCAGGAAGTCCGCTTCAAGTGCTGAGAACAAAGGCCCTCGCCGGTGTGGTTCCCTATTTACGTGTCGAGGTAAGAAGGTCATATCGTGGCAGCAGAGCCGGAGCTGACCTAAAGGTGAAGCAGCTTGTGAGAAAGGGGCATTACAAGCCTTCAGTGCCTTCTGTGATCCTCGGAAATGTGAACTCACTACCAAATAAGATCGATGAACTGGCTGCGCTGGTGAAAAATGTCAGGACCTACAGAGAATGCAGTTTGTTGTGTTTTTGTGAAACGTGGCTAACAATTAACATCCCAGATGCTAACGTGGAGCTACCCGGGTTTAGCACAGTTAGAGCGGACAGAAACGCAAATACCTGCAGGAAGCGGAAAGGAGGAGGACTCACTCTCTATGTGAACACAAGGTGGTGTAACTCTGGACATGTAAACGTAAAAATCTCCACTTGCTGCAGGGACATCAAACTGTTGGCTGTAAGTTTGCGTCCCTATTACTTGTCCAGAGAGTTTGGACACATCATTTGGACGTGGAGATAGCGGGTGACGTCATCCATTCCGCTGTTGCTAAACTGCAAACGCAGCACCCTGAGGTGCTTGTGCTAATCGCTGGAGACTTTAACCATGTGACCGTATTAACCGTATTATACCATTACGCCCCAAAGGTACCCCTCACAGTAGCGGGTGATGCTTCACAGAGTGGGAGCAGTCAGTCGTCTCACATCATTTTCCAGATGGTCTTGAAAGCCCCATTGCTTATGCATCACACACTCTATCCAAAGACAAATGTAACTATTCTCACATTGAAAAAGTGGCTTTATAGCAGGTTGGACAATGCCTGACTGACTATTTGTACTTCAAGATCTATACTAATAAAAGGCAAAGCCCTCACTGACTCACTCACTGACTGACTGACTCATCACTAATTCTCCAACTTCCCGTGTAGGTAGAAGGCTGAAATTTGGCAGGCTCATTCCTTACAGCTTCCTTACAAAAGTTGGGCAGGTTTCATTTTGAAATTCTACGCATAATGGTCATAACTAGAAGCTATTTTTCTCCATTTACTGTAATGGAGTTCAGTTGGAGGGGCGGAGTTTCGTATGACATCATCACGCCTCTCACGTAATCACGCATTACGTAGAAAACCAGGAAGAGCTACAAAACGCGCTTTAGAAAACATGCATTATATAATTAAGAAGGCAGCGAAACAATTAGAAGCGAGCGACTGACATATAAAACCATATTCAGCGGCTCACGTGAACTGACGCAGTGCGCAGACAAAAAGTAACAGTTCCAAAGAGTGCTGAACAAAAACCGAATTACACTGCTACGCTCAAATAGATAAACCGCACGCAGTGGCGCGATGGTAAAGCATTCGCCTGTAGCGCCCACATCCGAGGTTCGATTCCCGAGAAGGGATGCACTAAGTATGTACGTGCGCTTCTCGATTTATTTTAACCTCGCATCCCCTTAGTTTGAGACGTATGAAAACGCATGCGGTTAACGCAGAAAGACAGATCACCTATTGAAGCTTCATGAATAATGGATACTTTATTCGCGATCAATGATTGTTTTGGTAAAGCCATACTCAGTGTATTCATTAGATGAACAGTAAAAAAGTAAGAGCGAGGGGACAGTAACTTACTGAAGCACACAAGCAAAACCACAATAGCATGCGGGCTCGATGTACTGACTTGCGCGATCACATTCCAAAAAATATTTCTTTTCAAGTTCTATTTAGTCCATATGAGTCAAACTCAAGGCCCACGGGCCACATCCGGCCCGGCGTGTAATTATATCCGGCCCGCGAGATCATTTTATATACTGTATTATTGTTATTAATGGCCCGGGGATATGAAGCGCTGGTAACACAATAAACTACAGATCCCATAATGCAGCGCTTCAGCTGCCTTGCCGAACACTTACCGCGTTGCTGCAAGTTATTGCGAAGCTAGCCCACACGATGCCGAAGAGAAAAGTTGATTCTGAAAATAGAGCCTTTAAAAACCGATGGGAGGCTGAGTATATGTTTACTGACATTGCCGGTAAACCCGTGTGTCTCATTTGTGGAGCTAAT